>KZ994246.1:0-13782 GCA_003614705.1 Blyttiomyces helicus | reverse complement strand
GGTTTGGGGGGGGGGGGGGGGGGGGGGCTGGGGAAGGGGAGGGGCACCGCGTTGCGAGGCGAAGGCGGCCAGTCCAAACGCGTCCACGATCCCTCAATCGGGCCCAACGGGGGCGATGCGAACCCCAGACATAGCGCGCACGAAGAGCTTCTACGAATCACTGGGAATGACCGTGGATTTCTGCGTTTCGCGCGATGGACGCACGCTGCTTGCGCTCGAGTTCGAGTCGGCGTCGTCGGAGCTGAACGAGGGGAGCGGGATGCTGCTGTTTGAGCATCGGGTTGTAGATCAGGTGCGCACCCCCACCCGCAATGGTTCTTTGATTGCGGTGATTGTGTCGGAGGCAGAAAAGTGAGGCTGTCATACTCACGCGCACTGCCGGCCGCGCACCGCGCTGCGATGTACAGGGCGACCTCAGGGCTTCGGCCGCAGTGCTCGAGGCGCGGCCACCCTCACCCGCGAAGGACCTCGCGCTGGACCCGGCGATACGGTCGAGTCACCGGTATGAGTCGCTGGTTATATACGTGAGGATGTTGGCGCGAATTCTGAAGGTTTTGAGTTTTGCTGGTGAGTTCGGGCTGCGGGTGGGCCGGTTTCATGGGTGGGATGGCTGATATATTGCTGGTACCTACGAGCGCCCCCTCCCTGCTCTCTATTGACGTACTCGTCCCTCCGATTCAAAAACAGGCTTCACTTTGCGCATCCCGAAAACTGACATTTCCGGGATCAGCTTTGCCGCCGTCACGGTTAGGACCCTACCCCCCCCCCATCCTAATGCCCACTAACCCGAATCCGATCATGAATATGAACTAACGACACATTTGTCGTGTGGCCGGGTGGTCGGGGACTCGACACGGGGTTCGCAATACACAGGATCCGAATGGGATCGACGTGCGGCTGGTGCAGCTTACGGAAGAGCAGGCGAACGATCGACCGCCGTTTCGCAACCAGGTTCGTCGGGTTAACGCCGGCTCTACTGATTTCCACCCCACCCCTCCCCCGGGTTCTGCCCCACTCAGCGCATCTAAAAAAATCACCTGCTCCCCTTCAACCCCCATTCCCCGACAGTGGTTCGCCCGTGTCGGCTACTACGTCCTCCCGACGGTGCACAGTTCCGAGACCGTGAGGTTCTACACGACGCTCTTTTCCCCGCGCGAGCCTCTCCCTGTCCCATCTGCGAGTGCGACACCGGGTGCGGACAACACGGGGGCTGCGACACAGAAGATCTTAGGGGGTGTGATTGGGGGGACTGGATTTGGGGTTTCGCCGAAAGGGGGTGGGGAGGGAAAGGACAGCTATGTTGGGGAGGGGCGGTGGTGGGATGTGGAGATGCGGCTGTTGAGGCCCGACAGGCAGGGGATGACCATGCAGCGAAATTCGGTGAGGCAGGGAAGGGGGGTGGGCCGGGGAGGGGTGCGGGGGCGGGGTTGAGGTGTGACATGATCGTTTTCTTATATACACTGCAATCGCCCCTCCACCCTTTCGAATTGATGTGGGCAGAACCCGGGTTTCCGACTAGTGGACACGGAAGACTCCATCATGGGTACAGTCGCCAGCGCGGCACCAAAGCTCTTACCCAACCCATCCCCAGTTCACTTCCCTCGCTCTATCAATCTCTTCCCCTCGCCTCTAACCCGCCACCCCCTACAACACGCACAAAAAACAATCAGGCCTGACCCACACAGCCTACTTCTGGATGTCGAACGTGTCCCGCGAAGCGGGATCCGCGATCTGCTTCACGCAGAAGGTCGAGCTGAACGCCATCTGCATGACGCCCCAGCTCGCGCGCACGGAGTCCGCCCTCGTCAGCATCGGTTGGTGTCTTTGCCCTAGCTCTGCCTACAACCTCTCTCTGATTTTTTGTCAACACAGGGTTCCCCCCCGCCGAAACTCACGGCTGGCGATTGGGCAAAACCGATATTCCGTTCTTTCCGTAGGGTTTTCGGTGGTATCGCTCGGGGAGGCGACGGCGAAGCTCAAAGCTCATTTTGGGGAGACGATCGAATGGAACGAGGAGGGGACCGTGGTGCCTAGTGAGTGCCCACGAGTGCGGATGCGACAATCGCGTTCGAAAACATCGGATTAACGCCCTCCGCCCCCTCCCCGCGCGCAAAGACCTAGGCATCACATCCCGCTTTTACGACCCGCTCAACAATCTCCGCGTGGACCTCGTCCAGCGCTTCAACGTAACGCCCCCGGCGGCACTTGGTGCGAAAAAGCGACCAGGGCCACTCCCCGGCATTGGTGGCAAACGCGTTGGTGCCCGCGACCTGGACGCACCTCCAACGCTCGTGGGTCAACGCGCGGGCGGTGCTCTGCAGGTGCAGGGCAAGACCGTTACGAGCCCGCGGTTCGAAATGTCGGAGCGACCGCCCGTGACGCGGGCTGCGATGAATTTGAAGCTGTTTGAGGCTGCCATTGCGGACGGGGCGCAGCACGAGGGGGGGAGGGGCCGCGCGGTGTCGTTGCCTGCGATATGGCAGGGGCCGAGGGAGCGGGAGGTGACGCTAAGAAGGGCGTGGTCGGCACCCCCAAGTTACCATTAGACAGACCCTTCTCCCCTCCACCTCTCTCGCTGCTAGACCCCCCACGTTGCTCGTTTTTGATTGCCTTTGTTCGTAGGATAGATCGTAGGACTTGTCTATTTTTTGTATGCAATGTATCTGCGCTTTACACCGTACAAGATGGACTTGACTTTTTTTGTATGCAATGTATCGTGCAAGCCCTCCGGAAGCCGGACGTTCAACAAGGACAACTCCCAGACAACGGGAGCACAGGAGGGGCAGCGTTGATGACAGTCTCGTCCTCAACCGAGATGTTTTTGCAACTCCGTCTTTGAATCCTCCAAGTAAAAGTTTGTGCGGCTTCCCCAGGCCACCTGCGGTCTTCAGCAACCCAAATGTCGATGTCTGAAGGAGACGGCAGACGCCAGTCCTGGAACGGCTGACCGTCGGCTGCCCCCCTCCCCACCACTCGTCTTTTCTCAATTTTCGCAGTGAGCCCGTATGTTGAACGATTTCGGCTGGCACCATGAACATGGTATGGATCAGGATTTACAGTTTAAGATATCACTATTCTATCGCGTTTCCTCCGCCCCCTTGCCCCGCCCGCCGCCTTGATTGTTTTGGCTCTCCTTATCCAGATTCCACCTTGTCTTCGACGTCAACCACAAACTGAGCAACCACAAGAACATCCAAACTCCCAACTCCTGGAAGACGTCGTAAATAAAAAAAGAACCATTCACACCCCAACTCCAAGAGAGGCCCAACAGCTACAAGGTCCAGCAGTCTGTCGGAGAGTCCTCAAAAAAAAAAAACATGGCAGGTGCGTCGGTGTGTCTCTCCCTCTGCGCCAGAGTGTCTCTCATAGGGAGGGGAAGGAAAAAAGAAAAGAAAAAAAAACCCCCCTACCCCACTACAAGTCTGCGCGACTCTTCCGCACACACACTCCCTCTCCTCCGCCCTCGCTTTCCCCTCTCCTTTGGGCCCGTTGGTCTCGATTACCTCGCTCGGGGGGAAACTGGGACCATCACCCCGGAATCGACCCCTAGGGGTGCGGAGCGGAGTCAAGCCCCTGAGGGGGGTCTTCGACATCCCGAATCACCTCTCAGCTGCGGAACACGTATCCGCCGTCTGCTTTTAACGCCAATCAGCTCCTCGGAACCCCACCCGGGAACCTTGGGCATCGGCTGTTTCTCACGGCTTCATGGTCCGCGATCTTATCAGGGTGACCCATTGTGCGGGACCCCCCCTGGTTGTGATGGATGGCCGGACGCTCGGACATGTCGAGGGGGATGGCATCAAGGCATGCCGGAGTGAACAGCCGAAGTCGGAATGCGCACCAGGCAAACAAACTCACCACTGCTGCCTGCTTCCCCCCCTCCCCCTTCTCCTTGACGTTCGTCCCCGCCTGATTCGCAATCGGATCGCCGATCCTTTTCCTGGGTATGATCGTCAACGCCACGTGCTCCCCTACCCTCCCCCCGCGGCATCGCATCTCCTTCTACTGCACTATCCTGCATGGCATGAATCAATACTCGCTCGATAGACTCCAATGATCTTGATATCTTCACATCCGACGAATCCGGGGCCGAAAATGCCTCTCGGCTAATTACCGCCCGCCGCGGCCTGTCAACTCCCGACGCTGACCCACCCTCTGAAGAAGACTCCGTCCCGTTGACATCCGCCCTCGACAATGGTTCTACAGTTCACCCGTCGCCGTCTCGTTCCCGCTCGGACTCGTTTTCGTCGGCAGCATCGGCATCCGCTTCTGGCTCTGGTTCTGACGCAAAGTACTCCGAGCCGGAAGAAGAAGATGACGACGACGAAGAGATGGAGGAAGTAGCCCCGAAGCCGAAACGCAGGGCCGGTAGAGGAAAGCTCAATTTTACGGAGTTAGACCCGGATCTTTATGGGTTAAGGAGGTCTGGTCGGGCAAAGGCTGCACCAACAAGATTTAAGGTGAGCCACGCCAATAATCTGATTTTTTCAATCATCCTGCCTCTTCTTTAAAATGAGCGTACTCTCCTATTAATGCCCCTTTTTATCGCATCGCAATATTAGGAATCCTCCGAGGAAAGCGAAGCGTCACTGTCCGCCGATAGCGGAGATGATTACGGAGGTCGGCGCCCAAAGCGAAAAGGCAAAGCGACGGCACGGAAGCCCCTACCGCGACTCGCAGCGTCACGAAGACGTAAGTCTTCCTTAGCAAAGGATGCACCTTAAAGGATATTAAGAATAGCGAATAGTTCTTCTAACTAGTATGTGAATTTTCTCCCTTCGTCAAATCCATACCTTGAATACCTACCTAAAGCGAAAATTGTCAGCGAGTCAGAAGCTGAAGAATCCAATTCTGACTTCGAGGCAAAGAAAGTGAAAAAGAAGAACCGGAGCCGACCGCAGCGGAGACATCGAAAGCAACCCCACCTCGACGACGACGAAGACGCCGGATTCGAAGCGGTCCGATTCTCTACCCGTTCTCGCGCTGTCAAGAACTACGATGAGAACGCGCTCGACGCCGAGTTTGAGCTCTCGGATGAGGGAGAGCCGTTCCAATACGACGCGAATGTCGTCGAAGAAGGTGAGATATATTGATTATGAAATTATCTCGCCCCCACTTCTCATGAAAATGTTTCTAATAAACCGGCATCCATTAACTTTTTCTGCAGATGATGCGGAAGCGGTTGAGGCCGTTTGTGATTTCAAGGAAGACTTTGAATTCCAGAATGAAGGTATTTTTTTTTGTATTTCATGTCGTCGCCGCTCTACTTTCCATTTCCCTTTTGTGTACCCGATTTCTTTTACACTCAATCTAATGGCATTTACAACACTCATATCATATCTAGAGGGCGAGACTGCTCGCGAACCGCGATTCTACATTAAATGGAAGGGAAGAGGCTACCGACACAACACATGGGAGCCAGCCCACGTTCTTCGAAACTACAAAGGCTACCGGAGAGTCGAGAATTTCAAGCGACAGTACGATACTACGATGCAGCTCCTCCAGTCCTCTCCCGACGATCTCGATCAGCACAACATCAATCTCGAAATCCGCCGCGAGATCCTCGCCGAACATACCATCGTCGAGCGCGTCATCGCATCCCGCGAGGGCATCGACGGGACCGAGTATTTCTGCAAATGGAGAGGTCTCGAATACGAGGGCTGCACCTGGGAGACTGCCGACGAGATCGCCGAATACGAGACAGAGATCGACCGCTTCCTCGATCGCGAGCAGAGTCGCCTTCTACCGCATCGCAGTTCGAACTACGCCCGCGCCAGGCCTGCTTACGAGCGATTCGAACAACCCGATTATCTTTCCGGCGGCGAGCTACGCGAGTACCAACTCTTGGGAGTTAACTGGCTCGCCCATCTTTGGCATCAAAACTTGAATGGGATATTGGCCGATGAAATGGGACTTGGTAAGTCATCGAGAAGTAACGTACACTGCAGACTTATCAATCCACATCTCGATAGATGTCTTATTAAATGGTTTACCCTCTTTCGACTTCAATAGGTAAAACCGTGCAGACCATATCGTTCATATCATACTTGTTTCACCACATGAAAATTTACGGGCCTTTTCTCATCGTCGTTCCGCTGTCGACTATCGGATCGTGGGCGCGCGAGTTCGCGAAGTGGGCTCCCGACATCAACCTTATCGTCTATCAAGGCAGAGAGCCGTCTCGTAGGATGATCCAGGAGAACGAGTTCTACACCGATGGGAAGGTCAAGTTCAATGCGCTCCTGACTACGTTTGAGCTCGTCCTGCGCGATAAGGACGTGCTCGGGAAGATCAAGTGGTCGTACTTGGCCGTCGACGAGGCTCACCGTCTGAAGAACGCGGATTCGCAACTTCACGAGGCCCTCAAGGACTTTCATACCGCGAACCGCCTCCTGATCACCGGCACGCCGCTCCAGAACTCGGTGAAGGAGCTCGTCGCGTTGGTCCGGTTCCTGATGCCCGCAAAGTTCGAACATTTCGAGGCCTTCGAAATCAACGTTGGCGACGACGGCCAAGAAGAGAAGATCGCGGCGCTCCAGGCCGAGCTTAAGGGCTTGATGCTCCGTCGCCTGAAGAAGGATGTGGAGAAGTCGCTGCCGGGGAAGCAAGAACGAATACTTCGTGTCGAGCTTTCCCCGATGCAGCTCACCTACTACAAGGCCGTCTACGCGAAGAACTACGACGCGCTCAATAAGTCCGGCAAGACTGGGAAGGTGTCGCTCCAGAACATCGCGATGGAGTTAAAGAAGGCCTCGAACCACCCGTATCTCTTCGACGGGGCCGAGGGCGATGTCTCGCACAAGAGCAAAGCCGAGCAGATGCGTGGTATCATTTTGAACTCCGGAAAAATGGTGGGTTTTATCTCGATACGAGGCGGCGATGAGATATTGGTGAAAACTAGCGTCTCATACTTTCTCTCTCCCCCACGCCCCTACCTAGGTGCTTCTCGACAAGCTCCTCAAACGCCTCAAGGCCGCCGGCAACCGTGTGTTGATCTTTTCGCAAATGGTGCGGATGCTCGACATTCTGTCCGATTATTTCGCATATCTCAACTGGCCCGCCCAGCGCCTCGACGGTTCCACGGGCTCCGAGGCCCGTAAGCGCGCCATGGATCACTTCAACGCCCCGGACAGCACCGACTTTGTGTTCCTTCTATCTACTCGCGCCGGCGGCCTAGGAATTAACCTTGAGACAGCGGATACCGTTATTTTATTCGATTTAGATTGGAATCCGCAGAATGGTGAGCTTTCGGCGGTTCGGAAGCGAGGAGTCCGTAGACGTTGAGAGCAGACGAGCTCGTTCGTCACAACGCCTTCATTCCTAACGATCACGATCGTGCGCCACTTTTTCAAATAGATTTGCAGGCAATCGCCCGAGCTCATCGAATCGGTAAGTGTATTTTTATCTAATATTTATCAATCATGTCGGTAGGGATTCGATATCTGACGTCTGAATCCTCCTCTGTTCTCTCTCGACATGCTTTTTTAATAGGCCAAAAGAAGATCGTGAACGTCTACCGCTTCATCGCGAAGGACACTATCGAAGAAAACATCATCGATCGCGCGAAGCAGAAGATGGTGCTCGAATGGTGCATTATCAAACGGATGGATACGACGGGCAACATGATCTACGAAGATGCCGAGAAGAAAGCTAACGAGGCTAATAAACCTCGGGCCGAAGAGCTTCAAACTATGCTTAAGTTCGGCGCGCAGAAGTTGTTCGCCCACCAGCAGGACGGAGAAGACCAGTCGCACGTAAACAAGCTCGAAGAACTCAACCTCGACGAGATTCTCGCGCGCGCCGAGCACCATGAGGTGCAAGAGGATCAAGGAACCGCCGACGGCGGTCACGAATTCTTGAAACAGTGGGATGCGGTAGATGTGCAGATGAACGAGCTGAAATGGGACGAGCTTATTCCCGAGGCGGAGAGGAAGAAGGCGGAAGCGGAAGCTACGGCGTATAAGAGCGACGACGCTGTCGAAGGATTAGGGCGGCGACGCGCCGCCGCGATACCCACCTACGCGACCGGTGACGGTAAAGACAGTGAGGGCGAGGAGGACGACGGTCGGAAACGGAAGCGTAAGCCGGCGACCGGCACCTCGGCCCCTCGCAAGGCGCGAAAGAAGCTCGCCGACGGCGTTCTCGCTGACGATAAGAAGGTTACCCAGGCTCTCGTTCGCTCGCTTCAGAAGTTCGGCTCCATCCACGACCGGTACGACCAGGTGGTTGCCGATGCCGACGTCGGTATGCTCCCGCGCGAGGCCGTCATCGCCTTGGCCGACGCTATCGTCGCTACTTGCGAGGATGCCGTCGCCGACCACGAAAAGGCTCCCGATCGTGAGACGAAGGCGACTAGTAAAGCTAAGATGATCCCGTGTACCTACGGCGGCGTCGTGAATATCAATGCCGGGCTTACCGTTCAGCGCCTGCACGATCTCGCCGTTCTCGGCCGCGAACTCTCGAAGAGCCGGAACCACCTCAAGTTCCGCCTCGACTCCGGCTCTATCAAGCCCGTCGTTAAGTGGTCTTGCGACTGGACCCATCGCGACGACTCGATGCTCCTCGTCGGTATCTACCGCCACGGGTTCGGAAACTGGGACGCTATTCAGGCGGACCACGAGCTAGGGCTGCGCTCGAAACTTTTCCTCGGCGGCGCTGCGGCGGGGGACAAGGCTGCCGCGCCTAGCGCACTGCACTTGATGCGCCGCGCCGAGTATCTTTTGAAGACGCTGAGGGAGCGCGATGCCGCAAGCCGGGTAAAGTTCCGGAAGCAGCACGCGGAACGCGATGAGGGCAGGGGTCGGCCCGGAGTCATTCCAAAGCTAAAGATCGGCAAAGCGCCTGCCGCGAACGGCAAGGCGAAGCTCATTAAGCCGAAGCAGGCCGTCTCCCCCCCGCGGTCGCGTTCGCGTTCTTCAACAGGCTCTGCGTCACGCTCGAGCCCCCTCTCATCTGCAAGCGCGATCTCCTCGTCCGACGAGTCCTTCGCGTCCATGGACGAAGGGAGCTGCAAAGAGCGCCTGCGGCCGGTTAAGAATGCCCTTAAAGCCCTTCGCGAGGCAGGAGAACTCGATGACGATACGGAGAAACTGACCGTCATCAAGGATAAGATCGTCATTATCGGCGATCACATCATCGAGATCTCCCAGAAGGCCGGGGGCGGCAAAGGTGGCGCGGCAGTCAGCAGAAGCGAGCAACATCTGTTCAAGTTTGTCGCGCAACACTTCTTCCCCGCCGGCGGTAAACACTTGCCGATGAGGCAGATCCGGGATATGTACCAAAAACTCGTTAGCAAGCGCGACAAAGAGCGCGCAGGAGCCGCAACGGGTACCGGAAAAGCGACACCCGCGCCCTCGCCGCCCCAGAAGCCAGCAAATAAAAAGCGCCGTCGGCCGGACGAGGAGCTGGAGAACGAGACGAAACAGGAGAACGAGCCGGCAGCGAAGCCATATGCGATCCCGAAGAGGAAGCGGCTTGCAGCACCTGAGCCGGCTCCGTTAACATCTACCCACCCGGCACACCCCGACCCCCCCTCCGGCGCACAACCACGCCAGTCGAACTCCCGCCCAAGTTCCCGTTCGCGCTCGCCCAGGCGCCGCTCACGTTCACCGCACCGCTCCCCCCGGCCCTCTACCTCTCGCCGGCCCTCGCCCTCTCCCCACCGCCGCTCACGTTCGCCTCCGCACCGCCGCTCGCGGTCACCGACCTCACGGCACCGCGAAAACAACCCCACGGGCTCGTCTCCACCATCAGCAGCAGCCACGCAGCGTCGCGACCAGCCCCGTTCCGTCGCGTCCCGGGAGCGGTCCCGCGAGCGCGAGAGGGAGAACGACTCGCACTTCCGCAACCGAGATGCAGAACGCAACCGAGATGCAGAGCGCGGCCGTGAACGCGACCGATACCGCGAGCCGCGCGAGCGAGAGCGCGACAGGGATCGGGAGCGAGAACGGGAACGCGACCGTGAGCGCGATCGCGATAACCGCGACCGCGGCAGGGTGCGCCGCGACTCGCGTGACGGGCGTTAAACAGCACGCCCGAGCCCCATTCCTGAATTCCTGAGTCCATCCGTCGGGCGTGACTTTTTTGTCCCGTCAATTCTATTTTTATTTTCCTGTAGCGCAATATTTTATTTCTCGATGGCTCGTCGTCATGTTGGGTGGCGCTTCATGTAGGGAGGGTAGAGGGTGGGAGGCGGGAGGGAGTGATAGAGGTGGTCGGGGGAAGCCGAATAATTTGAGGGGACGGGAGCCTTCCTGTGGTTCTCTGTTTTTCGTTGAGCTCGCGAACAGGGTCGGATCGCAACGACTCGAGGGGCCAGGCTATCTAGATCTTCTTTCTTCCAGCTCGTCCTGCTCACTGTTGATAGAAAGAGCTGCTCCCCTTTTTGACCCGCGTCCGCCTTCGTCCGCCAACTCGAAGTCACCAAGTCAAAAACAACGGCTGCTTTGATTGTGCCAGGCCACCTTGCCGACACGGCGGAGGGCTTCCTGCCCTTGCTCCCTCCGAGGTCAGAGGTTAGGTTCCTCTTTCGAGAAGCCCGCCACTAGCGAACTAACTTGCCCTAATCACCTCCTCGTGACAATCCCTCTGTCTCCCAAGTCCCAACCCAACTCCAACCAGCTCCAAGATAACACCACCCGCCACCCGCCCCAGGAGTTGGAGCGAACAGCTGAACGGAGGCAAGGCATGGGCACGACCTCAAGAAAGGGCTTGCGGAGACGGGGGAAACTGAGATATCGGACGCGCTCGAAACTGGCAGCTAACCACTTCGCGAGAAATAAGTGCCGAAATTAAGATTTGGGTAGGGTCAGGCGTCCTTGCTCTGCTAGGACCCGATGCCCAATGCCCATCGATTCTTGCTCTGTCTTTGAGAGTTGAGGCGGCCGGTCGTGAAAGTCCGGGTATGGTAATGCGCCAGAGCCACTGAACCAGGCGAAGGTCCCTCGGAAGTCGGAAGTCGGAAGTCGGAAGCCGTTTGCCTTCCTGCAAACTCCTCTCTGCAACGGCGATTGAGTTTTTTTATATTTTTATCTTGGGGAGTCTTGTAGCGGGGGACGTCTTTCGAGACCTCTCGTTCACATTTTTGCCAGGCAAGGCAAGGAAATGTTTTTGTTTGTGGACAAGATTTGTTGCAGTTGTTGCAGGGAAGTTGTGGAGTCAAGCGCCCGTGTGCAGTGGGCGCGTCAGTCACAGCAGCTTTCAGACAGCTGTCAGTGAGCCAAGGCACGGAAACGCAAGGCAGCATCGCTCCACAACAGCAGGTTGCACAGCCCAAGGAAGCAGGTGCCTGCCTCCCGCCCGACACATGTCAAGCTTTGATGAATTAATTGATCGCCGGGTGCTTCCCCAGTGGGTGGTGCTCTTCTTCCCCTCGCCCTCGCCCTCGACGTCCCTCCTCCACTCACCTCCATCCCTCCCTCCCTCCGCGCCAAAAGACGTCTTCTCAGTCATCAAACACCCTCCTGCTCGCCCTCAACTCTCCCCTGACCTCCTACCTCCTACCTCTGACCGCCAACCTCGACTGCAAACAAACACTCTTACCAGACTCAAGTGAGTACTGCTGCTGCGCGCCTGCCACTCGGCACTCCTGAGACCAGAGACCAGAGACCAGAGACCAGAGACACAACGAGCCCGCCCCGCCTGAAGCCTGCTCAAAACACGGGAAAAAACTCCCTCCGACCTACGACCTCGGCCGGTGCCTGCACTCCAGACTCCCCCCCCCGTGCTTGCTGATGCTCTGGTCGGTGTTGTTTGGGACCATTACTCCACTACCTTCAAAGTGGGCGCTTCCGAAACCGGGGGCCACCTGAAACCTCCTCGCGTCCCGCGCTTCCTACTGTATCTGAAACTCACGAGAGGTTTCTCTCCCACGGATGGACGTCCGGGAGGTGTGGCGCCTGGGACTGCCCGCTGACGCCCGAGGCTGAAATTGTTCGGCCTCCTCGTTTCCCTCGGAACGCAAAACCTCGTAAACCTCCTCTTGTGTGGCCTTTACTGACCCCGTCTCCCTAAACCCCTGTTTTTCTTCCCCAGGATTCCGACGCCCTTTCCCCTATTATTCTCTCATACCGCTATGCCAGCCATTGATATGGCCGTGCCCATGGCCGTGTCCCGCTCTCCGAGAACCGACTCAGCCTCTTTCCGAAGAATGGCAATCATCGGCAGCATCGGAAAGTCACTCGGGACTTCGTTCACTCGCGGTGGAAGCTTTACTCGCGAAGCTTTCCTCGAGTAAGTCCAAACCCTTTCCCTTATTCCCGCTGCGGCCTTGCGCTGATTTGTAACTTGATACTAACTTTCATCCCTCCCGATTTGTCCCGCCTTCTTCTCTTCCCTTCTCTTCCATTAGTGTTTACAACTTTCAGTTCGGCTCTCACTCTCCTATCGCCGTTTCGCCCTCCCGCGACCTCGCGCACTTTGCCGTCCTCGAAGATCGATACTGCAAAGACTTCGCCTGCTGCGGAATCAAGCTCGAAGACCTCCATGACCTCCTCCAGCATTTTGAGGAGTGTCACGTGAGGATCGAGAGTGACGTCGAGGACGATGAGGACCTGCCCTTTGAGTTTGAGAGCATGGAAGAGACGGACATGGACATGTCCGACTCGGACTCGGTCAACTCGGACCCGAACGACGTGTTCTTTAAGGCACAACCTCACGCCCAACGGCAGTCCCACCATGCCGTCGCTCTCTCCGATATCTACTCCGAAGACTACCGGATCGTGAATCGATCTGGCGGTCACGCCGCCTCCGCGTTCCATACCTCCGTTCTTCAGCGGAAACGCTCCGCTCACCCCTTGTCCACCCGAATCCGAAAGATAAAGCCATCGCTGAGGGAGGATATCGTCGATACGCCCAACCCCACTATGCCCCTCTCTCGCGACGCACCCACCCACTTTGCACCCGATGGCGACATGGATATGGACATTGACATGACCGACGTCTCCTCTACTCTTTCCCACGGACCCTCCTCCCACGCTTACATGCCTTCACTATCGCAACATTCCCACGCCTCCTTCTCCGTCGCCCCCCTCTCCCAACAAACCCTCGCCCCGACCGAGGACCGGAATCCGTTCCCGGACCAGGATATTGCCGCCGCGTTGGACGACGCTGGAATGCATCCCAGCCACGTCCCCGCCATCTTCATCGAGGGGGCTCCCTACCGTCCGCAAGTCGCCCCCTTCGATTCCGACCCTCTCCATCCCGCGTATCCTCCGCTCGATCTTTCCGCCCCCTCCCAGACCTCGGCTCCCGCATCCGAGGTCGCATCTCCCGAAGACCCCGGGAGCGTCGTTGCTGACGCATCGAAAGACGACCGGCCGTGGAAGTGCAAGATCGACGGCTGCGTGAAGGCGTACAAGAACCCGGGTGGCCTCAAGTACCACATGCAGCACGGACACTGCGAGGACACGGGCGACCCGGAGATTAACAACATTATCCACAAACCCTATATGTGCACCGTTCCTGATTGCGGGAAACGGTACAAGAACCTCAACGGGTTGAAATACCATATCGGTGAGTGGGGAGACACAGAGATGGTGTGGACCACCTTGGGCTCGCCTACTTTTTATAGACGTCGGAGAAACAGACGACTGAAACTATTCTTTTCTCATTTTTACAGAGCACGCTCACATCTCTCTGCTCGGGCCCGCGGAATAGAACCGCCCCCTTGTGCTGATCATCAGCATCTATCATCAATGCTTTTCCCCCCGTCCCCCTACTATAGTCATACCCATCGCTTTTTGATTTTCTTTCTTGCGTCGCCCCCCCCCCCCCCCCCCCCCC
>KZ994245.1:0-13791 GCA_003614705.1 Blyttiomyces helicus | reverse complement strand
GATGATCCCGGTCAACTACTATCTCGCCACGAAGGTAAGCAATTGGCATATTCCTTCTCAAATCCCCCCCCCCTCCGCGCTATATTTACGTACCTCTGATACGCTGCAAGATACCCGATGTCTTTCAATGTTGTGAGCTCGGCCTCGCGCGCACCTAGGACTTTTTTCAGAATGGGATTTTCCCAGGCGTAGAGCTTGATAACCTTGATGCCGTTCAGAAGCTCGTCCATAAGTCGCGTTCGGGAGTCTTTGTTCTTCATTTGCATCTTGTTCAGAGTTCGAGACTAAGAGTTGTGGGCAGCATTTAGAATCTGAAAATGAGCGAGGGGCAGGAGGGATTTGAGAAGGAATATGCCAATTGCTTACCTTCGTCGCGAGATAGTAGTTGACCGGGATCATCAAAATCTAGTGAATTTAAGGCGGGGCAATTCAGAAGGTCGTCGTGCACAAGGAGAGATTGACCAAATAGCGTATGGATGGCCCAGGTTGGTTACGAACCATGACACCGACGCCCGCGAAGATAGAGGGTCCGAGAGTTTCATACAAAAAGTAGATAGCCATCGTAATTTGAAAGGGGCCTAGAGTTTGTTACAAGCCGCCTAAGTAATGCAATTTCTCCCGGATCACCTTCGCGAGTGAGCCCGAATAAAGAATGTAAGCCAAAAGTTCTTACCGGACCAGAGGATGTGAAGGTACGAGCACAAGTCCGAGATTCGCTATCGTGATAGGTATGATGTAAGATTTCAGAATAGGGGCAACCTATCGCGCGATGATGATTCCGATATGCCCGACTATCCCATCCTCTCAGCATGCCTCCGCTCTCAGCCGCGCCCGAGATCCATCCTCCATCTGCGCATAGCATCTACTCTAAACATACCCCGGCGTCGACCGACATGAAATTTACGATTTCTCCAGTGGTTGCGCTCTTTAAAATGCGGCGAAGCGATCGTTAGTCTCAATTTCAGCAGTTCGTCGCGAATCATTCATAAATTCCCACCTGCCGACTGCCGTTCGAAAGGAAGAGAGACTTGCGGTAGATGGTAGTTATCAATCCCGAACGGATCTGCAAAATTTTGATTAGGATAATACAATCTAGAGGAGGGCGGCCTGGCAGACGTCGGTCGAGAGCTTACCCTCATACCCGTCACTAAGCAAATCTGGAAATACTGATGCAGGAAGGCGGTCTGACAGACAGCGGTCAAGAGCATCATCCCTAATTTGGACGTTAACAAAAGGTCGACATGCTTCTCTGAAAGAAGATAAGATTGAGTACGCGTTTAACTTACCTGCAATCAAAAATCCATGGTAAATCGGCTGGCGCTTAGCCTCGTCGTCGCTGTTTGACCAGCTGGCAGCGAACATCATCTTTGTTCGGCGAGAAAGGGCCACGGGTCAGCATCGTTTTGAATGTAGCTGCTCAACCCCTCTAGATAAATACAAGTCATCAATCCACTATCGTACCATCAGGGCGAGAAAGCGCGGCTGCACAAACGCCATAATATCCTGCAGGGCTTTAAATATAGCCGCCTTCCCAAACATCGTCCCGTAGGCACGCGCGCAAGCACGGAGCAGGGATGGACGCTTCCGAGTCAGCTCGTCGTCCCAGATCCTCTGGAAATTCTCACTGACGTAGGCTGCAGTATCGATCTTTTTCAAATTCCTAGTAATAGAGTATTCGAGTGGGGTAGGAATGTTTTAAAAAAAAGGATTTGAGTGATCTTGAAGACTACACATTCTTAATAGGACTATACCAGAGGTCTTCCATGTCGAGATCCTTCCGATAACCGAGCTTCATCAGAGGGTCCATCCAGTGGAATGTCAGGCGCGAGAAAATGTTGGCTGTTTCCTCTGGAGAGGCGTTCTGGGATGGAAATCGAGGCGTAAGGTCCGGTGAGCACCATTTTCTATGTGGGTAAGAGCTCGGCAATCCTGATGATATCCCCCTACCCCACCCCCGATTGCAGCGGTACGCACAACGTCCTCATCAAGGCTAATGTAAAACCGTTCAGGCTTTGGCAGCAACTCGAGGATAAACATGAGCGTGGAGCCGGCAACAATGGAAACGACGGCGACAAAAGAGGGTGTCGCACGCGGCAAGTCCAGCAGGATCTCGGTTCGCAAGCGGATAGAGCTCGCGATCAGAGTGGTCAACCAGAAGAACAGCAGCACGGCGGAGGACACGCGAGAGCGGTTCTGCTCAAAGTGGTGAAGGACCCAAGCAAGGGTGAACGCGACGGTTATCGCGGCTGCCGACGCGGGCTCGTAGATGGGCACGGCAGGGAGTTTGAGGAATAGGTCGAGCGTGATCGCGAGTCCAGTGATGGTGAGGAGACCGACGAGGGACTGGATCGGTCGATGAGCGATGGACACGTTCAAAAGATCGCGGTCCAAGCCAACTCTGAATAAAGCCAGGTTTCTTACCATCTTGCAGTAGTAAAAAAAGTCGCGTGGAACGGACAGCGCAGGCCTCCTTGAGAGGGAGAAGAGACGGGGGAAGCCCAGAAGTAACAGGAGGAGCACAGGGGCGCCGGACACGACAGTTTGTTCGAAGCATGGGGTCAGGTCCGTTCTGTTCGGGGCGAAAGGGCCCTGCAGAATTGAAAGTTGAGAGATAAGAAGAAGATAGCGAAGGAGAATCAGAGTCCGGAAAAGGGGAGAGCATCTGGCAGTCCCGACGCGCCCAGCCCTTCCCGCGCAGGATCAGCATCGTGCATACCCAGCCCTCCAAGTCCCCGGCACACAGTTTTTCCATCTCGATGACGCGCAGTCCAACGGGCGAGGTGCGGCAGGGGGCGGGTTGGTCTGGGGATTTGTGTTTCGCAACGAGATCGTCGAGTTGCTTCACGGCGACGTCGACGACGACCTGCGAGGTGATGATGATCGGCTGAGCATCTAGCGCGATTTAATTTTTTACGCTACCGCGTTTTTTTTTGACAGCATCACGGACTACGCGTTCAACTCCTTCGGGTTCTGGGTGGGAGACACCCTCCAGTCTGTCGTCGGGGGGCGATGGGTCCAGTAGGGACACGCAACGTTCCTTTTGATTTGGAGCGATCAAATCTGCATGGGAAGGGGAGAGAGTTGATCGCTGCATCCTCCCGAGTGGGTGGTGACTTGTGAGCCGAAACCGATGTCGGGCACAAGGAGCAAGCGACGCGTGCGGGCATATGTGCGGCAGTTGGGGTTCATGCCCAATTTTCATTTAGATTGATAGGACGTGAGCGATTCCACTCTCTCCTCTATTTTCTTCTTCCCACCGCTGCTCACCACAACGAACAAAGTGCAACAAGAATAGAACAAGATATTCCGATCATGAGGCCTCGAGATTTAACGGACGAAAGCAACAAAATAAACACAAATACACATATGAGACTCTACCATGCTCAGAACCTGGCAGCAAACGAGCACATCAGACCGGTCTTCATCGGGAGCGTGAGCGAGCTGTCGTACGCGACCGTGTCGACGTTGCGCACCGTCACCTTGAACCGCCGAAGGATGCTGACGAGAACGTAGACGCCTTCGAGTTCCGCCATACTATGGAAAAAAAGAGTGCAGGCGTCAATCAGCGACACAATTGGGAGGAGCGGGGAATGGACGCCAGAGCAGGAGGATTGACTAGGTGGAAAGTAAAAGTCGAGCCCCCTTACCTTCGCCCAAGGCAGATGCGCGGCCCTCCGTTGAAAACCGGGTAGTCCCAGTTGGACGGCTGCAGGTCCTTCTCCCCGAGCCAGCGCTCCGGTTTGAATTGCTTCGCGTCTGCGCCCCAGATCTGGAGAACATGGGAGCCGGGGGAATTGGCAATGAGTACCCGCGCGTGATTCGGTTCGGTGAAGATGGTAAAGGATGGTCGTGTGGGGAACTTGTAACTTACGTGCTTACTCCGCCCCATCGCAAACGGGACCCAGACGATAAGCGCCCCGGCGTCGACCTGTGTGCCGTCGGGGAGTACGTCGTCGGCCAGTGCTTGCTTAATTTCCTTGGGCACGCTCGGCCAAAGACTGCCGACAAAAAAAAGGAACGTGAGTCAACAGATGCTTTCGCCCGAAGGTACCCTCCGCCCCCACCAGCGACCGAACCACCTACCGGAGCGTCTCGTGGAATACGGCATTAGCATATCGCATCGTCCTGATCTGCTCATACGTGGGGGTCTTGTTATCCCCGAGGGTTTCCATGATCTCATTGACAAGCTTAGCCTCAGCCTCTGGGTTCTGGGCGAGCATGTAGAAAGTCCACGACAGGGCCTGAGCGGTGGTGTCGCGACCGGCGATGATCATGTTGAGGACAACGTCAGCGAGCTCGCGGTCGGAGGGTGGGTTGCCGGACTCGGTCTTCGAGCGCATGAACATCGAAAGAAGGTCGTTGTAAGAGTCCTTTTCGGGATCTGCGCGCCGCTCCAATACGACGTTCAGGCCAAACTGGGGGTCGGTATCGTTTGGAAGTCGGAGTGATTTTTAGTCTAAACGTTTCGATGGAACAAGATGGGCTAGGCCCCACCTCTCCCCATCCTCTGTAAATAAAGATCCCTCATCCCCGGACATGGCAGAATGGTACTTACGTCATGAATAGTCTTCAGGTCGCGCTTCATCTCGCGACCCACGGGCAGCACTGCCTCCTCGATGCGCCAGAAAGGGGAGACCATGCGGCGGTCGACGACGCGCTGGGCTCGGTCGAAGGCCTCGGCAAAGGGATTTGGGACCTCGGAACTCAAGCTCTCCAGGTTGATCTACAGATGGGCGTGGAGGACAGATATTAGTGTAGCTCCTCTACGCTTCCACCATCGGCTATGGGGCCGGGCCACCCGTCACTCTGTACCCTCCACTCGCCCCCCCCTCCTCCTCCTAATGCCCTCTACACATCAACGCCGCATAAACTTACCCCAAACCCAATCTTCGCGAACCCATCCAAAGTAAACTTAAAGAATAGCTCATGCAGATCGAGTACGGCGCCATCAGCAGAGGCGCGGTCCAAGGTGCGAGACAGGATGGACATTTCATCGGCAAACACGCCCTCGACAAAATCGCGGAAGTTCTTGACGTTGAAGATATTGGCCGCGACTTTGCGCTGGCGCTTCCACTCGGGGCCGTCAGCGTTGAAAATGCCCGAGGCGAGGAGGTCGTGGGCGCGCTTTTGGAAGTACGGGCCCTTTGGGTAGTTTTCGAACTGAGCTTGGGGAGAGGGAAGTGCGTTTGAGCGACAGTTGTGAGTCACCATGCTTTACATATAACCCTTTAATCCCAACCGTGCGTCGAGCTTTTGAGACCCCCTCGCCCTTGACACCCTCCCCACTGGAATCTGCCACGCCGCGACCGACTCTCTGGGTTCTCACGTTGTCCTTGAGCACATGTCTAACACAATCTGGATTATTGATGACGATCATGGGCTCTGTGAATGGGAGCCTGATCTGGAACGACTGTTCCCCCCGGGCCTCGATGGCATCGAGAAAGTAGTCGTTGATCTTGTCGGAGGCGCGGAGGACCTGCGTGCGAGATGAGAGCGAGGAGGGGGGATCAGTTCCGAATATCAGAGACCATTGAGGTAAAACTTCCCTATTCGCCACGCGAAGGCTCAGCGAGATTGGGGTACCTGAAGAGCGCTTCCAAGAAACGGGAGGCTGGAGGGGTCGCTGGAGAATTGAAGGAAACGACGACGGGCAGTGAGTGAGGGGAGGACGGCCCAAGGCACATCAAAGTCGTCGGGACTTCCCTTCCCACCGACGCGGAGGCCCGTTCAACCAACCCCCACATCGGCAACCCCGCCTCTCTTAACCCCGGGGAAACTCACGCGGGTAGGTCCTTCTGGCGCAGACGCGGGCAACCAACAGCTCTGTCACGGTATTCATAGACGACATACGCGACCAGGGCAGCGACAGCCAAGGCTGGAGGCGAGGACAAGATGGCGGACATGATTCACACGGGAAGCGGGAGTTCTGAGGGAGCGTTCGCGGGCCGAAAAGCAGGATATGAGGATAATACCGTAGCAGATGTGGGAGGGTCTGAGAGTCGAGGGTGTTCAAATAAAAGGCAGCGACCAGTACCACTGAGCAGGAGGGGACTTGGGACGGACACCTGACACTTTGAGACACGCGGAGTTTGGCTTTCGGACGACCGACTCTCCGCATCCCGGCCGTCAGGGCGCGGCAATTATTAAATCGGTCGGTCTTCAGAATTTTCGGTCGTCCGAAGTCGGGGCGGAATGCCCTGGATGCCATGCCATCTCTCCAGGCGTCAGACGTTCTTTCCATGATGCCGCAAACAATGGAATCCGCGCGAGTTCAAAGCAAGTCAAGCGATCTCTCTGTGCGGACATCATTCAATCGACGCCTACGCAGACGGATCGGCAGGACCGGCGCAGGACGGCAGGACCGCGACCACGGACTCAGAGGAGAGGCCGACGGACCTCGCGAAGCCGCGAGTGTGGAGAGAGATGAAAGGTTATGCATGCGCGAAAGGCGAAGGGCCCAAGAGCCGCTGGGGCGCGTAACAGAGGCCCATCCACGACAACCAACATCAGCTTCGAAAGCTTGGGTGCAAAGCGAATCCTGAGTATGATTCCAAATGAGTCGACAACTCGACGGCAAGGGTCCGCAAGCAGGAAGTGCCTCTTGCTGCCTCGTGCCTGCACATCATCCGAGGAGGATGGGTCTGGGGATCCACCCCGCAAAGCATCCCAGCGGACCCGCCGCTGCCATTCAAGAAACAATCAATAAATCGCCCATGCAGGAGATCTGAAGCTGTCTGAAGCCCTGACTTATAATATAGTGCTTCCAAGAGTCAAAGGCCTTGCGACGCAAGAATCGCCCAATCGGACAGCTGAATTGCTCGCTTGCATCTGCGACGAGACGGGACGTTGCACAGCAGAGTCAGCCCCATACGGACGCCCGAAAGTCCTCCAAGCCCTTCGGCCTCTTGATCGGACAGGACATGCCGTTTATTGAGTTGTCTCATGAACTGGACGGCTGACTGCGAGGACCAATCGAAACCAAGAACAAATCTAAGCCTCGGAACTCCAACAATTATGCCGACGCCAGGAGCAAAAGTTCCGCTCGGAGTTCTCGCCACCAGTCGCCACCCCCCAATTCGAAGCCGACTCCGTTGTTGTGTTGGAGTAGCGTTGCTGGAGGAAATCATCGTCCACCGTCCGCGACTGCTCGCGCTCGTGAGTCGAACGGAAGCAGGATGGGGCCAACCTGTCCACCCCCTTCAATTGAGCCTAGACAGCCTGGAAAAAGCAGGCCGACGAAGGGAAAGCGGACAGTATGACAGGCGGCCAAAATCGTCGGAAAAACACTGGAGTTGCCCCCCGCATGTCCACGCAGCCCCGTCCTCGCCCCCGCTACCGGCGCCACTTTCCCCCCGTCACACGAAGGGGAGGATCGCATCCATCCCATAGCCTCGGTCTCAAAAATATGTGTTTCCTCTGGATGCGTGAGCCTCCAAAGTGGGCTTGGAGATAGACGCTTGAGGGTAAGGCTTTCTGGCTTGATAGCGCATCCCGACAGGACGGGTAAGAGAGCACGGGGCAGGGTCAAGAGCAGGTTGATGGGTCTCGCCGCTGCTGGGGTAAGATGAAATGAAAGTTGGAGGAGGAGGCATGCAGCCTTGAGTCGGACTTGGAGATTGTATGGGGCTTCAGGGCAGTTGTTGTGGTCAAGGGTTTCATGTTGGTGGATACTCCAACTAGGAAGGGAGAAGCATTCTTCTTTGTCCGGCGAGTAAGCACTCCTCTCTGGAGGTCGTTTGAGTCATGTATGCAAGAGGTACAGCCGACCTCCGACGAGGAGACTGCAAGTAGCGGTGGAGTGCAGATTGACAGTTTGGACCCTCGGGAGCCGATTGGCTCCCGCGCAACCGACAAGTAACATCCCCGACAGAGTGGAAGGCAAGATCTCCGACTGCTTCAAGAGCACGATCGATGGCTGGAAGGAAGTGTCGATGGGAAAACAAAGGCAGAGATGAGCAAGTAATTTCCCGAAGGCCGCGTCACGTGACCACATTGCAGAGAAGAAGCGGGGCCAGGGGCCCCCTCGCGCGAGATACAAGTCCGCGAAGCGCGAGCCGCGTGGTTCTCCTCTTACCACTTTTACGCTTGTGACTCGTCTGCGTCTGTCGTCTATCACTCGTCTGTCGTCTTGCGCAGGGGGGTCGTGGCGTTCATCGCCGCGACCAGACGGGCACAGTCAGTTGGGAGGCTGCGGGCTTTGAGGCTTGCTTTCGACGTGTGGTCGGAGTATGGGCACGCGGAGACTGCCCTCCTCTTTGCAGCGTAGCTGATAAGCTCGAGGTGCCCATATGGGCTGGCGCGCTGGCTATTGCGGCTTTCACATATTGTCCGCAGCTGATGGCACTGAAGATGGAGTTCACTGGCAAATCAGACGGGGTCGCTCATGTCGCAGATGATGCCGCCGAGCTCGAGGGCCTCGCACCTACTATCGCCCGCCTCCGATACCTGCACCTGGGAGAGTTTGCCCACTCCGATACCTGCGCCTGGGAGAGGGCGCCAATACAGTCGAGTTTAGGAGCCTACTCGACCGCAGTGTCAGCCCTGCAATCGAGTACTGGTGTCCGTTCAATCCGGCAGCCTATCAAGCTCTAAATAACACATCGTCGGCTACGGATGACTCTATCACAACTACGGGTGCTGCTCCGATGGCAGAAGAGCTACCTCTCCTGAAGACCCTTATACTGCAGAAATCACCCAACAACCTATTTCTTGCGCTACTAATGGCGGCGCGCGCGCCTCTTCGCCGTCTCGCGTGCACTAATTATTTCTCTAAGGATATCTTCCAGACGCTCATGGCGCATTTCCCAACGATCCGCGAGCTGACCTTATCCAACGTTTGCAGCAGCGCAGTCGCGGATGTGCTCGAAATCCTCAACCCTCACCAGCTGCTCATACATCTCTACTTACAGTCAACATCGCTGGACCACAAACCCTCTGGGATTTTCACTAAATTCCTGATATCAAACTGCTCACATCTCCGCGTCCTCGATATCGGCCACCTCATCATCAAGCCCAACGCCCTTGCGATATTCTCTGCCACATGCCGCAACTTTAGGTGATCGGCCTTCGAGCCACTGCCGGCCATGAGGGTCCGAACTGCTGAGATTGACCTTGGACCCTGATCAGAAGCTTTCGTCCAACGATGTCGAGTTGCTTGCAGAGCCGAAGAAGGAGTGCCCGTCCCTGCATCACATAATGCTGCCACTGCCGAAGGTCACTACTGGCAAACGGGCTGCCAACTGGGACTACCAACTCCGCCGCCTTCGATTGTCTCTGTTCCACCGGGCGGACGCGCTCGGTCAGTTTGACGTAGGTATCTCTTACGCAGAGCTTGACCTCGAGTCGAGTAATTTCGAGACCTTCGCGTGAGGTGCCTGGGATGGGGTCGGGGGGGAGGAAATGGGCCGGGGAGGCGAGGTTAGACCGGAGGTAGACGAGGAGTTCGTCATTAATGGGGAGGGGTCGATGACATTTTCGGAGGCTGTGGAGTCGGCGCGGCTGTGGGGGATGTGTCGGTAATCCAGATCAACGGTGCTTCATTCGCTCCCTTTCCTTGACCGTTTCCCCGCCCAACCGCACTTCCTCTCCCCGATCGCCCTAATATCTGATCTCCCCAGTCTTCACATTCTCCGCATGTTCCGTATGTTTTTTTGTTGTAAACCAAATACTGCTACACATTGTGCGCGCTAAGGAGACCCAGGTGGCAGGGCGATCCGACGTCGACTCAATAGTCCGGCTCCCGGGAGTCTGGACGACTGGGGAATAGCTGTATATCATTTAAATGAAGTTTCAGTGAATCTACAGCTGACTTTGGGAGGCGGAATCAGTTGGACAGGGGGGGGCAGGAATGGTTCAGATGGAGGGTTGCACAACTGACGTGGCGAGTTATGAGGGGAGTTGGATCGCATCAGCAAAGGAAAATCAGAGCCAAAGGGAAAAGGGGCGATCCCCTCTGTGTGCTTGAGGAAAATGCCTCTAAGGACGGAGAAGAGCCTGTTGTCGTCTCTGATGTTTCAATCCCAAGACGAAAAAACAGTGCATGCTCCTGGCAGAAAGGTAAAGGTTGACCACGTCTGCGCCTAAATTCCTGAGCACCTCACGATCCGGGATTCGGGACATCCTGGCCGACTGTGGTCCAGCCGTTGCCCAACAAAAACATGACACGGCCCGTTGAATACCAAGTGCGTAAACAGGCTACTCACGATACTTCTCATGATGAACTCCCTGCGTCTGCCCGCGTCATCCGGTGTGCTCCATCTTCGCCATCACATTATGACTGACAGAGGAGGTCAGGAGACGCTCCGGGGAAGGATCTGTCTTTGCCCTCTGGCCTTGATATTTAATGAACGCGCTTTTCTTTCGATATCCCTAACTGAGCTGTTAACGTGGCTTGATTTAGGGGAGCGGAGGTCCTCCCATCTCGGGTTCAAACCTGGCGGTGGGCGAGAATTGCATTCGTTCTGTGGTTTCGTTTGATGATCTTGGTTTCTCTCCCCATCTTCCATGATGCTGCCTACTCGCGCACCAAGCTTCGCGCACAGGATAGATAATCACCTCTTCTTGAACTCTCTCCCCCGCGGTTTGAAACGTTTTTCCCTGGTGCAACCACCCCGAGATCCAACAAGCCGACAATCCGCTCACATGTTTGATGAAGATAATTGGGCCGAAAGTGCTACGATGATCGCCGACAGAGCGGACCTCCACTCCTACCTACGAACGGAGGTGCCCAAGATGATGCCGTTGATAGCAGAGCCATGTGGAAAGGGGGCGATCCCGTCCGTGATCTTGTGAAAAGTGCCTCTGATAAGAGTCTTCCCGGGGTTGTCTCTGATTTTTCAATCCAAAGTCGAAAGTTCGTGCGCGTCGCAGATAGTTCCTGGTTGTCCACGCCTGAGACAGTTCCGGAGTACCTCATGATCCGGGATCTGGGGTTTCCTGGCCGGATATCAGTACAAAGGCCCTGCATTGCGACGAATGCCCCAAGGACAGCAGCAAGAGCACTTATTATGCAGCCGGCACCCTACCTCGGACCAAAACATGACATGGCTGGTCGAATGCCAACACGTGGACAGGCTACTCACGATCCTTCTCATGATAAACTCCCTGCTTCTGCCTGCGTCGTCCGGTGCGCTCCATATTCGGCATCACAATTTGATCAATGAAGCAGGTCAGGAGACGCTCCGGGGAAGGATCTGTCACGGCCCTCGGCCCTGCATATTCGTTGAACAGGCTCTCCGTTCAAAATCCATCAGTCGAGCCATTAACGCGGCTTCACCAGGGGAGCGGGGACCCCCAGGACGTCCTGGGTTCAAACCTGGCGGTGAGTGAGGACTGGACCCAATTGGTGGTTACATTTAATGGTCTTAGTTTCTCCATGATGCTGCCCACTCGCGCACCAACTCACTTCGCGTACAGGAGAAATGGAGCCGAATCACCTCGTGAGCTCCTTGTCACATACCACCTCCTCCCCGGCGGTTGGAGGCAATGATTTTCTCCCCCGGTGGATGCAGCCGCCCCAAGATCCAACAAACCGACAGTCGGCGCAGATAATTCAGCCGAAAATACGACAATAATCGCCGATGGAGCGGCCCTCCAACCTGTGAACGGAGGTGACCAAGATGATGCCGTTTACCACAGCATGGTGCTCGTTCAGTGGGTCTCAGCACACGCCCTCACCATTCGGGCAGCAGACCCCGCCGCCTTCTTTGATAGTTTCCAAGATTCTTTACACTGCAGGCACAATATCATGTTCGATTTGCAATGAGGAGCCGAACAGGGTGGAGAAGGGGACGGGATGGGGGGGACGCAGAATGCGAGGAATGTGATGGCGCATCGGCGAATAGAGCGCTGGGCAGAGTCTTATCATGCTTCTGATCATACCGTGTATCTTCGAGGCAGGACCAATCCCACTAAAAAAAAAAAGAAGAAAACGACGGATGGGGTCGGCGATGAGGAGATTGGTCGCGCGAATCACAGACAATATTCTTGTCCCAAATCCAGGATGTTTTTGTGCACTCGATCTTCGGTGGGGTGCTGGGCGCTGGGCGCGTTCTTCCCCTTTCCCAGTTGCCTCGTGAGTGTCAATCCAACCTCGTAAGGTTATCGCATTGAGCGTCAAGTAATTGCTTTACCCTCCTTCGGCGATTCCTGTCAGTCTTTGAAGGAAAACATCAATCTGTAATGTGATTCTTGGTCCTCTCTCAACAGTCATTGAAACTCCTCCGAAACCGTCGATGGTCCCCCACATTGTCCGTCTGCCATACACCTATTCTTGTGAACAGAGTCAGATTGAGGGATGGAGATGTATTAGGGGTGCTCTCGTCGCCGATGCGGCTGAGTTCGAGGGTCTCGCACCTGCAGTCCCCCGCCTCCGGTACCTGCACCTAGAAGTTGGTGTCGATGGACTTGAGTTTGGTAATCTTCTTGATCGGAGTGTTGGCCGTGCGATGGAGCACAGGAGTGCGTTCAATCTGGCGTTCAGATCAATCACACGCGAATATGTAACATGCCGACAGCCACAGACGGCCCTGCAATCCTCCAACGATCTCTTTTCTAATTCAATGTGCGGAGATCTGCTCGACTGTAAACCTGCGGTTCACAGGGCGAGACGGTAGAAAAGATGGGAAGGGGAGGTGTGAGGTGCTAGCGAGAATCATGATGACGAGACGGGGGAAGGCGAGGGGGAAGGGAGAGTTGAAAGGCAAGCGGAAAGGGAAGGTAGCCGTAATTTGTGAGGTGTCCTTGTCTTCAAAAAGCGGACTTGGATATCAAAACACGCAAGGGGAAAGGGGAGGGGGCGATATCTCAGACGGCCGTCAACATCTCTCCCTGATCAGGGCGAGACTCATCATGATCGCCATCATCATGATCGCCATCCACCTTGAAAAGGTCGATGGAACGCGTTTAATCGCTGGTCTCTGGAGGTGTGTTCTCGCCTGTCGATTCCGTTAGCAATGCGAAAGAAATGACGGGTGCTCGTTGCCCCGCCTCCCACCGAATTTCTCTCTGTAAAGACATCACGTTGGATCCATCCACTTAATACTCAATCCCCCAGTCCTCAAGTCCCCCAGACGACTTCCATCATGGATCAGCTCCCAACACTCCAGAAGACTGCGTACTGCCTCCGAAAGGCCATCTCCTTCTGCGAAAGAGCACTCATCGACACTATCAACAAGAATCTGACCGAAGCGGAGGTGTCGGACGAACGACTGCGCTACCAACGCCTGTGAGGCGAACTCGCCGTGACTGAAGGTGACACTCTCTTTGCCTGAAACAATTGTGTGCAATCATGACTTACCGCTACGCCCCCCGCCTCCCTTTCTTCTAAGGTGGTCTCGATGCCATAATATGAGGCTGTCATCGTAGAGAGGTCCCTGCGACCTCTCTCCTTGGACGTCGGGATTCGGGGCATCACTGGATGCAGGAGGCCAAAAAGGATGGGGTGTGGACGTTGACAGGCTTGTGGGCCTAAGTGGGTTGTGTTGAGTTTTCACACTACTCAGGTACCTCGCCAAACGTCTTGTTGCCAAATTCTTAAGCGTCGTCCGTCACCTGCACCGCTCGCAGACAAACCTTGTTTGTCCATCGCACACAGGGGCCACCGAGCGATATCCACCGTTCCTTGTCAAGCAAAGTTCCGTATTTGTCGTACTCACAAATTCCTCTCCCCCTCCATCGGGCGCAGACAAGATGCAGCCCGACGTCTCTCCCACTCATTACAGATATGCTATATACGTGGCAGCCCCCCGCCCCCCCCCCCCCCCCCCCCCCCCCCCCCCCCCCCCCTCGCCC
>KZ994244.1:0-13796 GCA_003614705.1 Blyttiomyces helicus | reverse complement strand
CGGGGGGGGGGGGGGGGGGGGGGGGGGGTGTGGGGGGGGGGGGGGGGGGGGGGGGATCACCGATGCTCTTGACGCAAAGACCGGGTGGATGGCGAGGCGTGGAAAATGGGAAACAGATCGTTGGCGGAGGAAAGAAAAAGATTGCGCTGGAGCAGGAAACGCTGCCGGGTCGCTCGGGGCGCCGGGAACTGTTAACTCGCCAATGACTGGGGCGACTGTTGCAAGGAACACATGCTCAAGGAACACCTTCCTCCCTCGTCCGAAGGAGTCCGAAGGAGACGCGTCTGACGCGCTTGGCGCGCTCCGTTCCCGCACATGCTCCGACCCCATCAAGACCTTCCAACAATCACTCGACGACGCCACTCTCTCCATCCCCTCTCGCTCGGGCTTCCGTGCCAGACACCTCTCGAACTCCGCCGCCATCCCCGATTCTTTCGCCGCCGCTCAATGATACCCCAATTCTCAACCCTTTCGCATCTCACAACGCTCTCACAGCTCAAATATCCCTTCCACGTACAGAATCGTCCAGCCTTCCGACTCCAAGCCCCTCTCGACCGCTCACTGCAACACCCGACCGAACGACCCGTTGCTTCCGCACCTGACTCTCCCCGCCGACCCCGCTGTGTCCGAACTCCGAAAAAAAGTCCGAAAGGCCTTTGTTTCTATCTCCTTTTCTCGGCGAACCCTTGACCCTCCCATGTTTCGCAACCTGGCCAGCTCCTGGTTCGATCCCATAGCTGGCCGATAAAAGGTCCGATCAACCCCTTTGAACCCCATCCCTCGTCGCCGAGGAGGTGGTGGAGGCCCGCATTGCCGTCGAGGAGGCCGCGGAGGTCCGCGTTGCCGCCGTGGAGGCCGAGGAGGCCCGCATCGCCAACGAAGGCCCGCATCGCCAACGAGGAGGCTGAGGCGAAGACTGTTCAGGGGCGTGCCGAGAACCGCACCGCAGCAAATGGTGCGAGCATCAGAGGGATTGCTAACGAGGCGACGAGTCGCGCGGTGAGTATCAGGCTACAACTCCCGAAAGATCCATTCGTCCACGGTCAGCAGTTCCGAGGCGCCTTGATGACGTCAACATCCCCAAATGCGGTTGCGTGGACGCGCCTAGCCAAGAGAGGAGAGGCGATGCGATGGTCCAGACTGATAATAGCTGAGGGGAACCTGGGGGCCTTCGAGGGTTCAGGCGCGGAGGGCTCCTCCAGGAGCCAGAACAAAGTTGGCCGAGCAATTGCGCTCGCAAGCAGCACGTCATCGTTCCCGTCGAAATACGCATCAAGGGTTGACAGCTTTGAAGAGGGTGAAAGAAAAACCACCACGGGAACATGAGGATTGACAGTCACCGAACCCCTCCACCAGATGAGCGCGTAACAATTCAGGGAGCCTTATCACGCAGGAGTCCCCTGTTTTTAAAAGGGGGAGCTTACCAGCCGCAGACTGAGAAGGAGCTTCCGGAGAAAATGTGCAGATCCAGTCGAGGATTCGCGAGTCCAAGTTTTCGTCGGGAGGAGGCGGGGTCTTGAATATCAGGCGGATATTGTGGATGGCGGATAGGGGGACCTTTTTCATAGCAGTGGCGACACATTTATCGGCACGTTGGTTAACGGCAGGCTTGGTGGTTCACGGCAGGGATGTGCCGTTGATGGTGGAGCGAGCAGATTTGCTTCTGGAATACGTCCAAAGCTTCCCCGTAAGTGGAACGAGCCGGTTGCTGTGTGGGTCGCTGGCTGGATTTCCGGTTTATTGAGACATTCGCCTGCGGAATTTCCGCTTTTAGGAGCACGGGGATATTCGCATTTTCAGCCAGATCCTCCACATTGTCCAGAGCCTGCTGATCAATATGGCCGGGGCAAGCCACGTAAAGTTGATGCATGGTTCGTACAAGACTCGAGTGAGAGTAACTTTTGAGTTGAGACGTATCCGACCTGTCATGGTAATGATCCTCTCCACCGGCAATGACCCCATACAGCCATTAGCGAGATTTTCCATCCTCACAATGTAGTTCACCCCTTGTCGATGAGGACGCCTTGAAATCCCTGCGAAACTCATTCTTCATCCCGGCGGCGGAATATTGGATCGACCCTCATTTCGTTGTATTGTAAGAGAAGCACTCTTTGATTGATATTCATTCTTTGAAAGAGCCTGATGCATTGCGGCGAATTCTCACCCTTTCCTCTGCTTGTAGGCTTGGGCTCAAGGCATCCCCTTCTCCCTTCCCACTCGGATCTTGCCAGACGTTTCGAAGACCTGGTCTTGGCCCCGCCGCCAAGGTTTCCACGGTGGCGACGTTCTCCCCCACGAAAAGGTGGTGGTGGCTCCTCCCTCGAGCGCGCCCACATCCAGAGTTTGCAACGTCCTGCCGCAGGATGCTCGAGCCCGCCAGCAACGCTCGGTTCCTCTTCCTCTGTCGATCAAACCCTGCAACACGATTTCGGTCGTCGCGTCGTCCTCCGTCAGCAGTGCAACGATCCGTCCCACGTCGGTCGCCTTTGCAACTTCTCGTCTCCCTTCGCAGGTACTGGTGGATCCTCCTTTGGGCGCGGCATAGGGACCCTTTGTCTCCAGGCAGCATGTGCTGATTTTCCCTCATTTTCGTTTCTTGTCATTTGGCTTGGTCCGGATTCATCGCAGCACGGGATTAATCACGACAAGCGGGAGCGGCTCGCATTACTCGCTTTGAGGGTACGTTCCATGCTTTGCATTTATTGAGTGGCCATGCAGAGGGTCATTGAAGGAGGGTGCAGTCCGGGTTTCTGACTGATCTGAACTGTTGGCTGTGTTGGATTTACTCCTGATGCGGACGCGGCTACGGGCCGAGAACGATGCATGGGGATCATCTCGATAGTTTGGAAGAGGATGTTGAGGATGTTGGGGGGAGGTGGCGGGGGGCGGTTTTTGTGGTTCGAGTAGCCAGCGCCTGAAGCCCCCCTCATCTGCGGCGGTATTGTGCGTGATCACAGCGCAAAGGGACCAAATTCGAGACGATGAAGCTCAAATAGCGCAAAATCAAGAGGGTCTCAAGCGCATCATTGCATCCTCCGAGGAAAAGATGAAGGACTTTGAATGATTACAACGAGGCAAAAATGCCCTCCTACGGGAAAAAGAAGTTTTGATCGCGAATCTTGAGTTTAAAAATAAGCGACAGGCTGACGAGCTTTCGCGCATGGCTGCCATCGAGATGGACGCGAGATCGGAGTAGAGAGGAATCGCTGCTGATTTCGAGCGCATTGTTCAATAGCGTGATCAAACTGTTGAGGAGCGTGAGGCCGATGCGCCCGAGCTCGCACGCAAAGTTACTGAGCGCATGGAACGGACCCTATATCTTCAAGCAGAGGTTCGAAAGAGTCAGTCGTGACGCCGACGAACATAGAACACTTCTTGAGGAATCCAATTCGCATTCGTGCAGGTAAACGACGGGGTCCGCAATCCCGGTGTCGTCGGATTCAACTTCAGGCTGCACAAGAACCGACGCCGGGGGCCCATTAAGTTCGTCCGTGAGAGGGATACGGGGAGGAAGCCGGAATGAGGGAGGCCACGGTTCTCGGGTTTCAAGAACCCCAAAAAATAAATTTTGTTGAAAACATTTCCATGATCTCACCGTCGAGACCCTCTCGTTCTTCATGGCTCTCCTGACAGCTCGCGGCTTCCCGAGCACAGCTCGATCAAGGGCGCGTAAGTTCTGGCTCTTTTTTTTTTTGTTGCCGCCCTCGCATTCTCACCGAGAGGAGGGCGATGTTCAGATAAGATCTTCTCCGTTAACGGCCGTGAGATCCGACTTAGTGTATCGAATCATCTTCTGGCGATACCGCCTTGACCAGACGGGGAGTGGGTGCAGAAAAAGGTTGGGCAGGTGATTGCAGGCTGAAAAGCAAGCTGGTTGAGGAAGGAAAGCGCGCGCGCGCAGATGAGGGCTTGGCGAGGTCAAGCGGGATGCGGGTGGAGGGGCTTAGGTGTCTTTTGTTCAAGGTCGAGCACCCGACGTCGTCGCACCACCTCGGGACCTCCCCGTCTTTCAACGGTAACCATACCCCCAGCCCCGCCTGATTGATCCCCCCTTCCGAATCCACATCGAGAGCTGCGGGTGCGTCCGATTACGCCGCGCAATCCAACAACTTCAATGCCAAGCGACAATGCCCCCGCCACTCGTCAGCCCCAGTCAAATCCGATCCCACAAGACTTCCAACCCCTCCCCGACCCACTGCAACAGTCTTGCCGCAGGTCTTCTGAGCTTCTTGATGCTTTTTCACCCGAATATTGTCAGGTCGTAGACGAGAAAGCTTTTGAATAACCGGTTGCGTTATATCAATTTCAAAGGTATGATAAATTGAAGTGAAGCATTCTGAATAAGTTTCACCTTTCAAATACTGGGCAACATCTTTGGGTAAATGCTCGCTAACACAATTTGGCCGTTTGTCTTTGGCCCTCTCCCCACCCCCCTTGTCCATTTGATTTCAGTTGGAATTTTCGTCTGGAGCCTGCGTCTCTTTCAGTCTTCGGCTATCATCTCTCGCACCCTTTTTTTGAGAGAGCGAGAGAGAGGAAGGAGGAATGGGGTTGGTGGGGTCGATGGGGTCTTCTCAGCTTCGCCTGTTTTAAGAAGGGAGAGGGGAGCTAGGAGCTCCTCTCTCTCGCCAGGCAGGAAGTCTAAACGGGCGGCCACGTTGCCGTTCTGCTTGGATCCCCCATTATCAAGCAAGTAATTTCTAATACCACTCAACATGACACAATACATACAGATGATGTGAACGACTATATAACCTCGCCCTCCTGGGCAGCGCACCAGCCCCCATGCCCAGCCAAACGGCGACGGGATCGCGTCTCCAACGCCCAAGTGAATAGGGTCCCGGCCACGGGATTCCAGCAAGCTACCGGATCGACGAGTTGATCATGGAGTACCCCGAGAAATCGTCGTATTCGGAGCGGAACATCTGCACGCCGTCGGGCAGAGCGTCGTCCCATCGATATCGAGAGATGAACCGCAAAGATGGGAAGCACTTTGCGATTTTGGCGTGGGTGGAACGGAGTTTATGGCACCCTTTTAACAGTAACACCGACAATTTGGGGGTGTGGGTTCCGATCGACTGGAGGGCGCGGAGGGTAGGCCAGCGGGTTTCTTCGATGGAGAGGGACTCGAGGAGAGAGCCGCGGGCGGCAAGGAGAGAGATGACGGCGGGCGCGGTGAAGTTGGTTCCTTTGATATCGAGGACTTTGAGCGGCCGGTGGTTAAGGAGCAGGTATAGTGCGGCGTCGGAGAGTAGGTATTGTCCGCCAAGATCAAGCTCCTCGATGCCGGGGAAGCTATTCAGAAGGTCGGCAACGTCGCGGTTCGCCGCGGTAGTGTTTTCCCGGAATATGACCTTGCGCAGGGACGGGGCACGTGCAGCAAGGCTCGTGAAGAAGCCAGGTCGCAGTGGCCCTAGGGTAGCCGAGACGCGCAGGAGCTCGAGGTTCTGGCATGCGCCGGGTACGAGCGAGGAGATGTCTTCATGTCCCGTCACGGCCCACTGGCGGATTCCAGGACCGACGGCCTCGATGATGCGCATGACGCTTGGCTTCTCGTCCGGCGTTGACTTCCGCCGAGGAGCGAACTCGAACGAAACCAGAGTCCGCACGCGCTTCTCGATTATCGCCCATTCCTGGTCATCGAGCGGTAGCTCCGGCTTGTCCGCAGGCTGGGTAGGTTCTCTCCAAGTGAAAACGACGAGCCGCTTGGATGCTTCCAGAATAGTTGCGATTCCCCTCCAACTCAAACTGTCGCTCCGGAGGCTGACGGTTGCGGTGGCGCGGTCGATTATCAGCACGCGAAGATTTGCGAACATTGGGAGGGCGAAGTTGAGGACCCGCATCGAGGGCATCGCGACCGGTTCGATCGAGAGACGGCGCAGGGGAGGCAGACGACCGTCGGGTCCACGCTGCAGGGCATCGCTTGCAAGACATGACAGCGCCAGCAGCGGCAGGCGGCAGGGGGTGTCGACGTCGAGGTCCGCGAGCAGTGCCGCACGGGCGGGGTGGTACCACGCCTTGCTAACGCTGCAGCAGGCGAGCAGGATGCGACGTCGTGTCCAATTCCCTTGACGCTCCGTCCTCGTCCATCGCAGCACTTCTGCGACCAATTCCGCGGGCAGCGTACGTACGGCCCGCAATTGCGTTCCCACGTCCGCGCCGCTTTCCATGGCCGCCTCGGAACAATAACCAACATTGATGCGAACCAGCTCGTCCCCCGGATCTGTCCGTCGGCTCCCGAGAGGAGCCGGGAACATAGCGAGCCACCTTTCCCCCATTCGAAGGGCGAGCGTCAGGCGACCGGGAGTCGGATGGATCAGCGGCTGCAGGTCGCGCAAGACTTTGGTGGTGAATTCCAGTACCGCTCTAGCCGAAACGCAGCCGCCAATGTTGCACTCGAAGGCATCCACTATTTTCAGGAGAAGGAGGAAGGGCACAAGGCATGTCAATGTCAAGGTCAGGCGCGTCCGCTGCCGTGCCGCTTTCCTTGCGCCCGTCATAAACAAAAAGAGCGGTTTCACTCACTCTTTGCGGGTCAGAAACTGAAAACGAGAGCGCTTTCCTGTGATGCTGCGAAGCTGAAGCTTGTTGGCGTGGGTCCTGGACGTTGGAAATAGAGTTTAGAATCGCTAAACGTCGACGCCCATTGGGGGACTGGAAGAAAACAGGAAGGCAGGCACCCGGGCCAAACGAGGGGGTAAACGCAACGGCCGTGCCCCACCTGCGGCTCCAGTGACTCTTTGCGGCCTCGAAAAGATGGAGACGATTGCGCCGGGTTGGATGGATGGATGGCCCGATGCTTGCTTGCTTATGTCGGTCATCGCTTCTCGGCGCCCAACGACAATAAATTATAATTCATTACACATTAATTAATTAATTGGCCTGTCAGCGGTCTGTTCTGCAGTCCTCGACCCCCAAAGCCCCCACCCCCCTACCCCCTCCTCCCTTCGAGTCTCGGCGGCCACCAGTATCATCGGAGCCTTTGCTGAATTCTAACCTCTGTACCCTGCCGCTCCAGAACCGTCCTCCTCGCCACCCGCTCTCGGTGGTCGACTTCGGCGGCCCTTTTCAGTCCGCACAACGCGCCTGCTTTTTGCTTGTTCTTTTTTTTTTTTTTCAAGGTCGAGCACCCGACATCTTCGCACCGCCTTGGGACCTCCCCGTCTTTTAATGGTAACTTCCTTGATCAGGCACCACTTCCTCACCCAAATCGGGAGCTGCTGGTGCGTCCGATTACGCCACTCACTCCTCCACCTCCCATGCAATCTTGCGACAACGCCCCCGCCACTCGTCAGCTCCATTCAAATCCGACCCCACAAAACATATTCAGGGCCCTCACTTCCCTTCCCTTCCCCGACCTTCTTCCACAATCTTGCCGCAGGTCTTCTGAGTTTCTCGATTTTTTTTTCACCCAAAGATTGTCAGGTCGCCGACGAGAAAGCTTTCAAAATCTCCAATTTGGGCGTTTCTCCCCCCCCCCCCCCCCCCCCCCTTTTTCTTTTTTTTTTTTTTTCCCCCTCCCCCCCCCTCTCTTCCCTCCCCCCCCCCCCCCCCCCCCCCCCAGAGGTCCCCTGTGGGGCTGGGGGGCCGAAGTAACCGGGGTGGGCCAGGCTGGCAAAACCACCGGAAGATGCGCGCCAGGAGACTTGAAACCTTGGGACGCATCTTTGCAGACAGACACGTTTTGAGTCATGTTTGTCAGAAAAATCAATCAATCAAGGATCATTAGTGAAGTCGGCTGACGCGGACGTGAAGGAAACTTTGTTGCCATGAGGTCGCAGGTTTGACTCCCGGATGTTTTTGAAGGCCCTCTTTGGAGGAAGCAGGGTTGTTGTGTTTTTACGCTGATTCCCTGCCACTGCAAGCGAGATCCTAAACAGTTAATGGTGAAAGAGCATGACAGATAATTCTACCATATGGGGGTGTTCAGAGAATCTTTTCAGTGCAGTGTGGGACATAGAGATTTGGTACTTTTTCACATGGCAATTTTGTGCTTTTTGTACTTGAGTTTGTATATCTGAGCTTGCTTGTGTTGCTTGATGGGCAGGAGGGGTACTCACTGAGTGGCATTCGAAATAAAGCTGTGTCTGGCAAGAATTCTTTTGCCATGTCCTCGCATGCGCCAACAACCCTCGTGAAAGTGGTGAAGGTGAACGCAGAGGGCCGAGTCGCCGAGTCAGTGACAACCCCGACTTGACTCGACTCGGGCCGAGTCGACTTGGGGACTCAGCTTAGTCGACTCGACTGGCCTCCAACCTAGGCAGCTCTGGGCGAACACACGCGGATGTAACGTGAGCAAGAACCGCCCCCACTCTCCCCCTCAGATCACAATGGCCACGTACCTTCCCGACCACCTGCATCACGAACACCTTTACGCCAAGTGGCAGGAGCTCCAAGTGTGAACGCTGACACAGAAGGGGGGGGTTTTGGGGAAGGTTTGGTGCAGGTGAGGTTGGGGGGAAAGAGTGGAAGCTGGCAGAGAGTAGGGTACTTAGATTCAATTGGGGTACGATGTATTTTAGAACAGCGAGATGGGCCTCCTTTTTTCCTCCCTGGAAAGGTTGGTTCATGTTCTTGTTTATGCACATGCAAACGCATCAGCATGAGCTCATGCGGATCCCACTTCCGGTATTTTCCTTCTTCTCCTTCGGACGCTGTGGCGCCAATGCAGACGTCCGAGCGGCCGGACCCGATGGGCATTGCAACCGGGCGACCCTGGGGAAGTTGTTCAAAACAAAGGGCCCAATCTCTGAACACGGAGGTCCTGGACCCCCTGAACTGAGCACACTCCTGAATCCAAGCTCGGATTCGAGGATTCCGGGGAGCAACAGTTTCTAGGCAAGACCAGCTTCGCGTGCCATCTCGAGGATATCCAACGCGTTGAGAAGCAACGATGTTTCAATGAAGCCCGGAATTGGCTGAAAGTTGGATGGTCGTTTTCAGTCTGAAAGGAGCCGCTGCCTCCGGCACTCCCGAGTGCTGGAAGCAGCATTTCATTGGTCTTACACGGGTCCGAAATGTCGGGCATCCGCTTTAACACGTTCCAGCTGGTCAAGTGAGTGAAACGGAATCTCTGCGGAGAGCTGTTGTATTCTAATATTCAAACGCAAGGAGCAAAGCACTCAGTGCGCGATGTCTCTCTTCTTCGCCTGGATGAGGCGGCCTGCCGGTTATTTAAATCTTCTGTTTCAATCAGGATCTGAGTCTGATGGGCGAGCTTTTCGCCGCGCCCGGCGAGGGCGCGGCGCCACCATTGGATGGAGTCAGGGGCGGGAGCTGCAGTTTTGGCGGCGTGGGGGTACGAGGTTGCGGGTTGGGAGGGACGGGAGGTGATCCGGCTCCTTCGAGGGACTGGGCAGCTGAGTTTGTAAATGCAGATATGATGGTTGATACAAGGACAAACACAGTGGGAGCGTGCTCGGTAGGTGGTCTTGTCTCGGCCGGCAGGAGCTCCATGAAGTCCAAGGTGGAGTTGGCGGCAGTCAGGGAGGATCATTCAGCTGGGGAGGAGGATGCGAGGCGTGCGAAATGTGCGGATCTGCATGCAAACCCTCTATTCGGTGTTAAGGAGATCGTCTACGACGACTGATTTCTTCGCCCAGACTGAGGTGCAAATAGGGATGTTTATTTTCCTCTCCGACTTACGCCAGGAAAGGACTTCCATTGGGGGGTTGGAGACTGTTGCGACATTCCATGATTGCGGAGCAGAGACGACCCTCGAGCTGAGCGGCGCCGAAGGCCGTCAGACTCGAGTCTCCGCGACATTGGGTGGAATAAGGTCTGGTGGGGGAGGGGAGCTCTCTGGCTCTCCAGCGGCTTCGCCAACTTAGGCCTCTGCTTCCATAGCAAAGGCTTCAGCGATGGCGGCTGGATTAGTGGTTTCGGTGATGGCAGCACTGCTCACCTTCTCAAAGCTTCAGCAAATGGAGTAGGTGGTGGCCAGGAGGCATGTCACATGTGTCCGAGCTGGTCGTGCTGGGCGGGGCAGGTCAAACTGGTGGGCGCAAGGACGGGCAGCTTCTTGGTGGGGTGATGAGGTCGATGCCCTCAAACCTTTGACATTCTAAGCAGGTACCCTCATAACAGGTTCGTTGACTCCAGGCATTTGCTCCACCGATTTTGATATTGGTAGGCATCTACCTATGGGTGTTTGAGCGAAAACGGGGACGACAAAAAGTGGACAATACTTTTGGATGACAAGGGGCACGCGATCGAGCTAGCCCTGCCGAACAAACCTGTGTCTCAATTGCCACATCGAATCTGGCAGAAGATTGACCCCATAGAGCGTGGGGAACGGCTCCTGCCAAGGAGAATGCCAGAGCGGCAGTTTCATTAATGATGCCTTGAGGGTGTTGCAAGGATTGCGCTTACTCCTACAAAAAACGGCACGTCGACATGGTCAACACCATTGGCTATTGAGGGACAAGCTGTCAATTGCTGAGTCTTGCGGGGCGACCATCACCTTGTCTCATTTCTCACACGCTGTTGACATATGAAGGCCCGAAGGGACATGAAGGAGTTGGAGATGGACAGCAAGGCGGTTATCATGAGCATGGAGCTGTTGCGGAGAGAGACGCGGCCGACGATGATTCCGAGCTTTTTGTGATCGAGGGGGACGATAAGCTGGCAAGATGGAGGTTGAGGGGGGAGATGGTAGGTCTAAAAGTTCAGTAACGATGCTGAAGAATGCGATTGAGAAGTGGTGGATGGAGTGGGTTGCTATTTCATCTTTCAAAACTCATGCTAAACCGTTCACACTCTCCACCCTTTTCTTGATCGCCGAGCTCTCTCCGTCACCACCCTTCCCCTCCTCTACCCCGAAAGACTTTCTCGCTCCGATCATCTCTCCTCCCAGCGAATGGTTCGAAATTGAAGCAAATAACGCTTGAGGTTGGATGCGGATTTCTTGTGATGCGGAAGACAGTGCCAGGAATAGCGAGAGGAGAGTATGTGAAACACATGTTTTCTACGATGGAGCAAAAAAAGGGAGAGCGTCTGGCGAGCGGAAGGGGAGGGGAGGGGAGGGGAGGGGAGGGGGGGGGAGGGCGCGGCTTGATGCGGTGTGGTGTTCGTCTGCGCAAGTTTCTTTGAAATCAATTGATCCTCTGGCTGTCTGCCCTCTGTTTCCCCTTCCGTGCGACATCAGCCATCCTTCTCACCTCAAACTGACCCAACTTCACACCTCCTTCAAGCCGAACAACTGCAGTTGGCGTGGCAGATTGTCTCAGGGTCTTTCAACAGGAAGCTGAGTTCTGACAGGCCTTTGGGCTTTTTGTCCATGCGAGTTTCAATTTTTTCGCTCAAACCTCCTCCTTGGACCTTGCTCCCCGCATTCGCTTTGCCCCTTGCTCCCCCCGCACTGCAGAGCACTTCCGCGCCCCTTTGCACCGCCGACCGTGTTGTCCTCCCACTCCTGCCGATCCTTCTCCTGGCCTCTCGAAACATCTTCACTCATCCTTACCTTATCAGGGGCCGTTCCCTACTCGCTGCTTCGCCCTCCCTGCCTCACCCCTCCCCTTGAAGGCTTGGAAGAGAGACCCTTCTTTGATACCGCAGTCGAGTAGTCAGTAGGATGAGAGTGGCTGTTGCCGAGAAATAAGGCTGTGCTTGGGGGAGGGGGATGGAGGGGGGACCGGCGGAGTGGTTCCCGTTGATTGACGAGAAGGGGGGGAGACGGCGGATTGGGCTTATGCAAGTGCACAGGAGGTGAGAAGGGCAACGGGGGAGGTTGTTTCTCGCTGGGGGGGGGAGGGGGGCCAGTGGGTCCAACTCTTCCGACTCCCACTCCTTCCTGATTGACTCCTGCAACTTCTGCCACTTCTGCCCCGCGCAACACTTGTCGCAACCGGGAACGCGACCTTCTGTTCGAGATCGTCAAGAGTGCGTATATTGTCACCATGATCATGATTGAAAGCTAAGTGTTTTGCGCTCCTCACCCCCCTCACCATCTATGCCGACGACCCTCCCTCTCCCCTTCCTCCCCCTGCCCTCCCTCTTCCCACCGTTGCCGTCTCGGACAATCATGCGACGCCGCTCTCACGAGACGTGCTCCGCCTTTCACTCCCCAAGCTTGTATCCGCTGCCCAATCATCCCCAAGCACTGGCCCACCATGGTGGCTGCTTGAGCGTGATCATATCTGTTATTTTTGCAAGTGCCCTTCAGCAGAGGCGGCGGCCCGGCGGGGAAGGGAATTGGAGGTTGGCGGGGGGCAATATGTTTGAGCGCCGCTGCGATGTGGCAGGCTATCAAACTGTAAAGAGATAACGAATGTGAAATGATCACTATGATTTTTTCTCTGGAAATCCACGAAGGAGAGAGGGGGGACTCCCGACTTGCTAGTCAAGGAGGAGGCCACAGAAAGGATTGAGACATTGCAGGGAAAGGCCCCCTCCCCGGCTGCCGGTGCGTCCAGGGTACCAGGCACTCAGCACTTAGGGTTAGGGTCTTATGCTCAGCCACTCCTCACTCAGTAACGCGACAAAACATGGTGAGGTTGTATAAATAAAACATGGAAAATGTCTGCCCGATAAATTGCTTCCCCCCCCCCCGCAAGCTTTGGTCAGGGGGGACGTTTCCACGGCTCAATGCAGACAAAAACCTGACCCACCACTCGAGTCGTGGTGAGGCAAGTCATTTGGGGCAACTGGGGCACCGGCTTGATCAGAGGGAGATGTAGAGAAAAGACAGAGGATGGCAGGATGGAAGGTCGGGAGGAGGGGCGGAGTTCATGAGGGGAGAGGGGGGGGGACAAAGGGAGGAGGGCCCGAGGGCAGGAGGGGAGGAGGAGGGGGGGAGGGAGGGGAAAGGGGAGGAGCTGTGGAGGGGAGGAGCCGAGGAGTGGAGGAGCGTGGGTGGAGAGCTGGGGAGGAGCAATGGAGGGTAGGACGGGAGGAGGGAAGGAGGGGAGGAGGGGAGCAGGGATGACATGAATGATGGGAGAACGGGAGGCTGGGAGAATTGGTGTATGGGAGTCTGGGAGGAGTGGAGGCTGGGAGGTTGAGAGCAGGGAAGCGGGAGAAGGGGAGGAGGGGAGGGTAAGACAAAACATGACACCCAACACCACCTTCCCTCCGTCCCTCCTCCCCTCCTCCCTTCCCTTTGCGTTTGTGTGCATGTTGGGAGAGTGACATATGTATCTGTTCGTGACCATCTTGCCGTGCGATGACTGTCCAAGTTCGTGAACCTTTGTAAATAAGTCCGCTATGGCCTCCTGGAGGCTGTCCGGAGGGCGCTGCCATGTTCGCGTAGGGAGACCTCTCCCCCTGCCCCCCGCCGCGAACCGTCATCCTCTATGTTGGGCCTCTATTCCCAGGCCCAAATCTCAACGACAGAGCAGTGTCGCATTGGTCCGATTTGCTGGTCTGGGCGGTCCAACGAACAGGCCGGAGATCGCGTTGGATTTCGCCCGTCATCAATATCTTTGGGAAATCCTGCGGCCAAAAGAGCACACTCCTCATCCCGGCCAACGCCCCCAACCTCAATATGAACAAAGCGATCAAAATGAGCTCAAGCAAGTGATGGATGTTTGCAGCTAGTGCTCCACACAACACCTGTAATACGAAGCTGCACCCATCTATTCGCTTGAACAACGACAGGGGACGAGGCATAGCCTGGTAGGCTCCCCGCACCCTTTTCCGCTCGCAAGTCACTTGGGCGGCGGCTGGATGAGGTATTCCGCACAGAACGACGGCTCGCCATAAACGACGCCGCTCTGGGCCGTGAGCGCGAGCAGGGACGGATGTTTTTGACGGGGGAAGTCTGCGTCTGCCAAGAAGTGCGTGTAGCCCTGATGGGT
>KZ994243.1:0-13800 GCA_003614705.1 Blyttiomyces helicus | reverse complement strand
GAAGAATGCCGGGAAATCGTTCGCCCCAACTCCTCCATACCGGCGACTTGGGGGAACGGGTTCCCGGCATTCTTCGACCAGAAGAAATCGTTCACATCGATATCAAACGCTTTCCGCTTCTTCTGCCCCTTGTCGTCCTCCTGTGCGCCGAGAAACACAAAGGCCGGACCGATATTCAAATCAGTAATACGGAGAGGGGGAACCCCGTCCGCTTTTCACTCTCTCTCCCCTCCTCCCAGACGATCCGCCGTAGAAAAATGCCATAGCGATGCGCACCATAATGACAACGCGGTTCAACTTCATGTCCAGAAGATCGTGTACGAGGGTTGAGTACGTCCACGTGTGATTCAGCATCGTCGCAAGGTCCATGCTTCGGTCCAGGAGGACAAGGACTAAACGCCGGCAATCAATTAAATTAGCGCATGTCGATAAAACTGCGAGGCGGTCATACCCTCTAACCCAACCTTTCCCGGCGCAACCCTCAACCACCCCCATTGTCCAGCCCTTAATGATAACTCTCATACCGGGACGGGAAAGGTTCAACTGCGGCGAGCTGTCCCCGAGGTTCGCTCGGCTATTCATAACGTAATCCCTCAATCGACTATCGAGCTTCACTGCTACCCTCTCGGCGGCGTTTCCGCGGGGACAGCGGATAATCGGGACGACACCTGAAGTACAGAGGAGGGAGCTAGCTGAGTTCACGTTGCGTCGTCACTCTATTGAGTCCCCCCCTCCTATTCACCCCCTCGACTCTGCCCTCTATGATTAAGAGAATTTACCCATGGTTACTAATACGGAGAAGAGCGACGCCACGATCCTATCAACCAAAGAATCGATTCCCTCATCTGTCGACGTGGGGTCGTTGATCGTGCGGTATGAATTTTCGAGCTGGAGAGAAAAGAGATTTGACTCGAGGCAGACGTAATTCAAGTACTGGTCGTAGACCTGATGTCTCGAAAATATCAGAGGGAGAAGGAGTCAGAATGTGGGGTTTGAGCTCCAAAAAAAACCACAAAGGACAGCCGTCAGTTCATCCTTCAATCAACCCAATTCCGTTCACCTGCGAAATCTTCGCCGCTGAGTTTGCGGCAATTGTCGCGGACGCGAGGTCCTCGAGAAGCGGCCGCGGGATGGAGTAAGAGAAGTTGATGTAATACGAGTCGTAGAGGTTTCTTGCCATGTCCTGTAACCGAGGTCGGAAGGGGTAAGTAAAAAACGAACAATGCCAACGGGAATTCGGACCATCGCATAAGAGGCGTTCTGGGAGAAAGAAAGGAAACATACGTTGGCTAACCGCTTGATGTTTTCGGCAGTCGGTTGGAGGAAATACACCGCGGGTACATCGGGGATCGGTTGGCGGTCGCTATTTAAAGGCCTGAGAGGGGCGGGTGCCGAAGTTAGGTTACTTGCCATCATTCCACCCAAGCGGCCAATTGGGACTGAGCCAGTTCCAACGACCCCCCCAGTTGAACCTGCGATGCCTCAGCTCTCGGGCGCCCCTCCTCCCCCACCCCACCCAAAAAGGGCCCTCCTCGCCATGACAAACGCACATATGAACAGTAACGCCCTGTTCTCTCAAATCATTGACCTTGAGCAGCGGCGAGATAATATCCTGCCCCAGCTGGTCGTAGATGAGCACCTTCCACACGGGGTCGTTCACCGACATGGGGACGGCGCCAGACCCCCTGGCGCCCCCGAGCGCGGGCGAATTGGGTGTGGACATTGGCCCGGACGACGGAAGGAGGTCTTTGCTGTTCAAGTTGAGCATGCCCTGGATGGCAGCTGCGAACGTGCGGGGAGGGGAGGATTAGGTGTGCTCTGGTCGTGGCGATTGAGTGCCGCATCCTGGCGCCGACGGTCTCAAGGTGAAAGACTGGATCCTCCCCTCCTGCCTCCGGCCCAACTTGAGTACCTCTCTGAAGAGCTCGAATGGACTTTACTGGGGGGGCCATGAGAGTGAGTGGGGGCTGCAGGGGCGGCTGTGGGGTGGATGAGGGAATCGGCGGTGTGGCGACGGAGATCTGGGGAGAGTTAGAATGCCGCACCGGTCTTCCGACGGCTTGGGCGTGGGCTGATTTCATCTGTGTTCGATTTGTTCGATTCCTTTGAATTCATCGGCTCCCACGTCTCACTATGAAGCGAGGCCATCATGTCGAAGATGACCGGCTCCCGGTGGGCTGCGACCTCGCCCGCGGAGTCCAGAGTCAGAGAGGACAAGACAGTTGCGGACGGAATATACAAGTCATACGCCGGCAGGCCTCGGTGAGAAGGCGCATTCTGCGAAGGAACGGACACACAGGTGCCCACCAACGAACGGGGCACAGTTCGTGCTGTCTGGTGCACGCGGTCCACCTACCGGCGCGGAATGCGGTCAGGCCATAACAGACCATCCACCAGCGCGACCGCGCATTCAAGTGCGACTCAGACTACTTTCAGTCAGTCCAGCTCAAACGGCGGTTTTAGACTAAGCGGTGAACTTTGCGGTGAACTTAGCTCTGCCACGAAGGTTCCTTTTTTTTTTGGATTTTTTCCTTCCAGTTTGACGATCGTTCTTCCAGTGGCAAACTTCGCACACCATGAGCCAATCCCCCTTCCCCATTATCCCGATCCTTCCAAGAACTGAGCCTTCAACGGGCTGATCATTGAGCAACAGGATGTGCGAGCACGATTACCTTCCCACTTTGGCCCGGTGGTCTTTGGAGGCACCATCCATGAGAGCTCGCCTTGCAACAGCATGATGACAGGATCAGCCTGACTTGCCTCGACCATCAGACAGTCACTATCACCTCCCCTCCCAAAGAGTTCCATCGTTGAATGGAGAGCGGCAACGACAAGAATGCGGAAGCTTCTGCATCCCATTGGCGCAAACTGGAGAGATGTACGAGTTTCCCCACCGACCTTCCGTGATCGTTCCAGACCTTTCTCCACAACTCGATTGGAAGAAAAGAGCTATGACAGGAGTGGGAGGGAAGGGAAGAGGCTGAGAAACGGACCGGTCGCGATTGACTGTGCCACATGCAAATGTACGCGTTTGTGCCGCGGCTCCATTCCGCAATCGTGTCTCTGCTCGGAGTTCCGTCAAGGTCTTCTTTGGTTCTTGTCGAAACTGCGACGTTTGCGACGATCCTGAAATCGCAATCCGGAGTCCGGACGAACCACCTCCACCAATGGGCGATCGTAAAGAGGAAGAGCAGCTCGCACGCGCACAGAAGCGCCGCCCGGTGTTCAAACACGTTTTTGACTCGCCATTCAACTTCAAATGGTCTGTGAGAGAAAGTCGTCCGGGGGTTGCGGGTGGATATAGTCCGTTATCATTGGGGCTGCAGGACGACTAGCTGACTCGTTTTGGCGGAACTCCCTGTGCAGGCCGACTCTCAGCCCCGAGGACCACCGCGAGATCCTGACCTGTTTGTGCAGGTAGGTTTCGCGTGGGTTGGCCCCATGTCGGCGAGGAAGCACCACCTTTTTGCACTCCATTTCCCCTCAAACTCTTCCTCTACTCTCCTGCAGCGTTCTGACCCCCATCGCAACCCCGCGCGCCTCCGCCCCACCACCTACCCCGGCCCCTCCGACAAAACGCGCCGCGCCGCCAGAAACCCCTCTCCGGCCTACCAAGCGCCGAAAGCGGCCGCTCCGTCCTCCGTTTGGGAGCACCGACTCCCTCCCGCTCCCGACGGATGACGTGGAGCCCGACCCTGACGTGGTGGTTGGGATCAATGCGGTCACGCGAGCGCTGGAGCGGGCCGTGCGCGGCGAGGGAGCTGTCGGGGCGGTGTTTCTGTGTCGTGGAGATGTCGCTGCTGGCCATGTGTATGCGCATCTGCCGACGCTGGTGCATCTGGCGGGGGATGGTGCGATTTTGTGTCCGCTTTTGAAGGGCGCGGAGGCGGAGTTGGCGGCGGTTTTGGGGGTTGGGAGGGTGACGGTGATTGGGATCAAGGTGCGTCTCAAACTAGGGGTGTTTACAAGGGGGGTAACGGTTGAGGGCGAGAGACATATTGCAGCACCGATTCTAATTTCTCCTTACTCTCTTCCCGTTACTCAGGACATGACATCACCACGCTTCACCGCCCTCTCCACCCTCGTATCATCCAAGATCCCACCCCCAATCATCCCCTGGCTCCCACGCGCGCTCGTTGTGCGACCTCAGGTTGCCTCGAAGCCCCCTGTAGTTTCATACGAGCCCGTGCGAGTCAAGACGCTCCTCACATCCGCGCCAATAAATGCCGGCAGCAAGGGACGTGGCGGGGGCCGCGGCGGGGGAAGAGGGGGAAATACAGGCGGTCGAGGTGGAGGGAGGCAGGGGGGCGGTCAAGGCAGAGGCAGGGATGGTAACGGTGGCCAAACCAAGGCTGCACCCGCAATCCCGGAAGTGGAGGCGACCACCGCAAGTGCTCCATGACGAAACCCCGCTTAATACATAATACCTTCCGCGCACCTGGACCCAACAAATGTTTAACCGATCTATTAAAGATTTGGCATAGAGTAGGGAAGGGGCTGAGGGTGGATGGCGAAAGGCGGGGAACTCGGGGATTGAGTGTCAGATGGGGCGGATGGGGAAAATCTATTTCGCAAACGACTCTTCGGTCGGAATGGGCACCCCTGGATGTTTTGAGTCCATGTGTTGGATCAATACTTTATGACTCGCCACCGGAGCCTGGTTGGGGGTAGCCGGGTTAGAACAGGGGGTATCGACATGGAGTGGCTCGGAAAGGAAAGCCCGGGTTGGCGAGCAACCCCCCGACCCACGCGCCTCCCCCACAGGATCTCAGTCCCAACCTTGCAACTCGGGCAGGAGATCTTGAGGCCGGCCGCACGCGCTCCCAACTGGGACTGCCCCCCGGCCTTAGCGGCCTGGAGCTTCTGGGCCTTCTCCCTGGGAACAGTGGGGAGGGGGGGAAAAACGAAAGTTAGCACGTTGGGTCGAGCCTGCCACGGGGTTCTTCCCCTGGCTTGAAGTACAAGTTGCGGCCTCGTTGGGAAGGGCAGGACGAAGACAGAAGACATGCGATCCGGGACATACCAACGAGTCCCTGGGGTCCGCTTCCCTTATCTTCCCCATGGCAGTCATGAAATGTCCGCATCGTCCCGGCGAGAACTTCGGCTTACCTGGCCTGCTCCTTTGCCTTTCCTCGAACCATTTTCTACGGGGTGAGACTAGGGGGGGAGGGTTAGGGAGGGAGGGGAGGATGTTCAGCGCGATCAGTCGCGGTGTGTTAAGCTTGGTCCCAGTTGTGGAAGGGGCGGCGTAGCAGTTGACCGGTTGCCAATACGTCGCCTCCTCAACGCGTCGAAGATTTTTTCCTCATCCGCTCAAGGCTCACTCTCTGTTTCGCTCAATGAGCATTTTCGTCTAATTACAAAATATGGCGAACAACACAGAGAACCAACTTCCTTGAGCTCACAGAGCACCCAAAGAAGAGGAACCTGCACACCGAATGACGAAGGAAATTATAGTGGTAATATAAAAAAAAAGTCCGCGGAAGGGGAACCTCTCCGCGCGAGGGCAAAAACCAAGATGGTGAAAACCCGGCGCGCGAGTCGGGGCGCGCCCGATGATCGCCCCCCGGCGATCGTAGTGGTGTTGCATCGTGGACGAGACCGGGGCCCAAAGCCCCCGGCGGACGTCCTCGGCGTCGGCGCCGTCTGCTAGTTGTGCGGAGGTGACGGCGGCACAGATCGAATGAGCGCCGAATTCCGGCGGCAGGCCTGCTGCCGCGAATTCGCGTTTCACCCAGTTTCGCAGACTGCCCTGGCTTCGCTTGGCCATTACCCTTTCCCGAGTGGATCATGAGGGAGGTGCCCGATCCGCGCAGGGATGTCCATTCGTCGCGGACGCGCAGGAACACCGCGCCGATGTCGCGCGCCGGTCGTGAATTGCGGTTGATGATGACCTCCTTAGTGTCGCTATCAATCCAGCCCTTCTCGCTGGGGCGGGTGCGGGAGCTTGACAGTGCCGCCCGCCATTCCTTTGGTGGCAGTATGCGCAGGCGCACGCCCGCGTCAGAGATGGTGATTCATCGGTCCGGTTCTTGGATAGGCAGTTGACACGTCGTTTCGATAGGAGCATTGTCAGGATGACGGCCTTTGCGCCGAGCCGCGTGTGGGGGAGAGATGCGGTGTCGACGAGTTCAGTGTCGATGTGGCGCCAGAGGAGGTAAACGTCGCAGATCCGGTTTCGCCCTCGCGATGCTTTTGAACAGGGCTTTGATGGCGGGGAGTTCGGAGATAGATTGTCTCTGCGGCAGAAATAAGTCCGGATGAGGTGCTAGCGGGATGGGGGCCGCCTTCGACAGTTAGAGGAGCTCGGGATATGTGATGTGCGTGGGCCAGAAGGGGGTGATCACTACATCCTCGGCTGCCTCCCTCGCAGTCTTCCCCACGACCTGGGGGAGGATGATCCACGGGGGATTCGCGTAGCAATTCATTGCGCGTCAGGGGATCGAGAACGTGTCAATTGTGGTCACCTTGGAGTCCCTGGCGTCCCACAAGCAGTATGTGGGGAACTCGTCCATCCGGTTCGTGCCTGACACAAACATCACGATGACGAACGGGCCCCAAGTTGTCCAAATCTCTCGGGAAATCCGCGGGTTCAGATCCCAGTCGGACCTGTCCGCATATTGGCACGAGTCCAAGTCCACGAGGAAGTTCTCCTTCCCCGGTATGTGCTCCGCTTCGCACATAAAACCCCCTTCGGCGTAGCGGATCGGAATGGCTTCACAGACGTGAGAAAGTCTCTGCGCCCCCCCCCCCCCCCCCCCCCCCCCCCTGGTAAAAAAGGGGGGGGGGGGGGGGGGGGGGGGGGGGGGGGGGGAGGCGGGGACTTCGGCTTCTAAGGCAGGCGTACGTGATGCATTACCGAACGACCATTAACCCTCCACTTTCTTCCAGTGATTTCAGCTCGAACGCGAAGGGGTTGTCCGTTGCTATTAAGCAGCTGCCGGAGCTGACCGAGCGGAAGCGGGTGCTGGATATGCATATGAATATTGCTACGAGCCTGTTCGAGCTGATCCGGGAGCGCCAGCTGGACCAGTTCTTTGCGATGGAGGAGAACATCACTAAACAGGTAGATGGCAATGGGTGATAAAGGGGTTTGGGGATAGGCAGCCGTGGTGGATGCGAGGTGTTTGGGGGAGTGGGGGTAGCGAACGGTGCCAGACGAGAGGGGATAATATAACTTTCTACGAGCTCACTTTTGTTTCCGGTAAAATAGACGAAGGCATTAATTCTGGAGGCGCTCCGCGACCCGAAGAAGTCGCCCGAGGATAAGCTCCGGCTTTTCCTCATTTTCTACCTCTCCGTCGATGAGGTATCGAAGGACGATCTAGCGGATTACGAGAAGGCCATGGTCGAGAGTGGATGCACCGTTGCGGCACTGCAATATGTCAAGCAGTAAGTATAAAGGAATATTGTGGCGACTTCTGAGGGAGGGAGGCTTCAGGACATATATTGGTTTGACCTCTACACTTCTCCCGATAACCATGATTGCATTTCTTAGGGTCCGCGCCTTCTCCCGAATGACGGCGATGTCTAACGTCGCACCTCCGGCCCAGTCTTCCGCGAACGACTTTTTGGGGAGGTTCACCTCGATCGGAAGCAAGGTAAGCAGTAGCAACAACCCTCTAGAGGCTTAAAGTCCTCCCCCCACCGAGCTACGGTCTAACTAATCATGCCTCCCCTCCCCCCACTCATATCCCACTCCTGCACTGACCACAACCCTCCCCCAGCTTACCGACTCCCTCAAAGACGCGGGCGTCTCGGGCCACTTTGAAACCCTCCTCTCGGGCGTAAAGAATCTGCTCCCGACGCGGAAAGACCTACCAGCGACGCGGATTGTCGACGCCCTTATCGAAGGCACCGCCGGGGGCGAGACGGACGACTACCTGTACCTCGACCCGAAGCTCGGCCGAAGCGCCGCCGCCAAGGGCGCGAAGCCCGGCGCCGCTCGAGGCGGGCCCGTGCAGGACGCCATCGTGTTTGTTGTCGGCGGGGGGAACTACCTCGAGTATCAGAACTTGGTGGATTTCGCTTCGGTGGGTTGTACAGGAAGGGTGGGGGTTCACGGAGGGCGACTTGCCTCGAGGACGGGTGGAACGAGGGGAGGATGCCATCGAGACGTCACAAAACTTACTTTATTCTTTCCTTCCTGTGGCGTGATAAAATACAGCGGTCGACGACGCAGCGAAAGCGCATTGTCTACGGCTCCACGGAGCTCCTCACCGCGAAGGCGTTCTTGGGACAGCTGGAAGCACTGGGGGAGGCGCGTTAAGAATAATAATGGTCACTTTCTCTCTCTCTGTCTTTCTCTGCCTCTTTTTCTCTCTGTCAAGGGTATCGGGCATTGGCGTCTGTTCCATGCGACCAGCAGAGTGGTTGTGTTTGGTACCATTTTCTGTTTTCCCCACTTTGTCAGCCCTCGGGTGACACTGCGCACTGCAAAGCGTGAAAACGGGCGGGGAAAGTCGTCGTGACGGAACCCGACTCCTTCGAAATAACGTTGACCGAGTTCCTGATTGGGGTCGGGGCAGGTTTAAGGGAGTGGGGAGGGACTGTTGGCAACCGCTCCGGCATCCTGAGCTGTGGCCGCGCGCCTGCAAACGAGGGAGGTGGGGACGAGGTCGTGGGGGACAAGAGAGACGGTAAGAGACGAGCGTGAGACTGTCAATTTCGAACCTTTGCGGGGCAGCACGGTTCTTTTTCGTTTTGAGGAATGAACACCACCACCCCCCCCAAAAAAAAAATTCAGGCCCGCGTCTGCATCCAATTGTCCCGCGGGGAATGTCAGGCACCGTCAGTGCGTAGGCTGGCACAGACCCGCTCTCGGTGAACGACTACGACCTTGTGCGGAAGAAGGTGAGAGGTGGTTGGAAGGATTGACGAAGATGCCATGTATCCAGTGTATCCAGTGTAGCCCCGACATCCAGGGTATCCATGCGGGTATCCAGTCGTGGATCCAGCGAGATGAGGGGTCGCAGATCAAAAGGACGGAGATTAAGGAGGGGTGACGGGGGGGGGGGGGGGGGGGTCTGCCATCCCTAGTGCGGCTGGTCGCGAGCTGCCCATTAAGGGGTTTTGAAATCCGAAAGTGCCTGCTGTCGCCAGTCCAGCGTCGCTCGCAACAACCTGATTTGGACTACACAGCGTTGGGTTCCCACCGACGCAATCGCTGCCCCGGCCAGCAGTGTATGCAACCCTCATGACGTTTTTTTGAAGCATATTTTTGGGCGCCGTCAGAACGTTCCTTGGAGCGTCGAGGGGGCGGGGGCGGGGTGGTCGGTCGCGTTAGACATGATTAGCATGACAAACCTGGACACACCACCCACTTCTCCGAGTCTTGGAAAGAAATCCAAGCAACGAGGTCTCGTTCGGGGCTCGCTCGTTGACCACCGTCCCGTTGGTCGTCACTTTACCTCAGCATTCCTTCCCACAACGGCACCAGCGCCGAAAAGACGCAAAAAGGAGACAGATCCAAGACGTGCATTATCGATTACATACAAAAAGAAAAAAAAATAACAACGAAAAAGTGCATCGCAAATCTCAATTCACCTCCACAAGGGAGCCCAAATGCAAAAAAAAAAAAGCACAACCCCTACCCCGGGCCCGCACGCCCCCATCACACGCGCTCCGCATCAGCCCTGCGCACCTCCTCAATGAACTCTCGAACCTTGCCATGGTCCTTCTTCCCCTTCACCGGCCCCTCCGTCCCACTGCTAACATCAACACACCACGGCCGCACGACCTTCACGGCGTCAGCAACATTTCCGGGGACGAGCCCACCCGCAAGAGTGATGGGGAGAGTTTCCGCGACGTGGACGGCAATGCCCCAATCGAAGGCCAGCCCGGATCCGCCGTTCTGACCACCCGAGCCCGTGGGAGCGCCCGTGTCGAGGAGAACCCCCGAGACGGTGCCCTTGACGCCGGCGGCTTTGATGTGGGCCGCGACGGTGCCCGCGGTCTCCCCGGGCGCGACGTGGAAGACCTTGACGACTGGAGCGGCAATGAGAGGCGCGTAGGAGGCGGGCTCGTGGCCGTGGAACTGGACGATGTCGATTTTGGTGGCGCGGATGATGTCGTTGATTGTTGATGGGGACTCGTCGACGAAGACGCCGACCACGAGGGGGGAGCCGGTTTTGGTGCGGTGGGTTGTGAGGAGGGATTCGGTTGACTTGAGCCATTCGGTAGGGGTGGTGGCGGTGGTTGGGGCGAGGAGTTGCGGCAGGAGAAGCGGGGACGTGGGGGAGGCACCGGAAGCGGCGCGCACGGCGGCGACTATGTCTCGCGCCGTGTCGACCGAGACTTGGCGTGCGGAGCGCGCGAAGATCATACCGATAAAGTCCGCGCCGGCTTTAGTAGCCACCACGGCATCCTCCACGTTCGTTACCCCGCAGATCTTAACCATCGTGCGAGGCGCCGCCGGAGCAGCAGCAGCCGCCTCAGTTTCAGCGGATCCGAGAAGCGTCGCAATAAACGCGGGCTTATCCGCCGCACGCATGAGCGCCTCCCCGACCAACACGCCCTTCGCGCCTCCCGCAACGTACTTCTCCACGTCCGCGCGTCCGACGATGCCGCTGAGAGCGACGAGAACGGTGTCCTTCGGGACGAGCTCAGCAAGCGAAGAGGTGCGGTTCATGTCGACGGTAAAGGTGTGAAGGTCGCGGTTGTTGACGCCGATGACCTTGGCACCAAGAGCGACGGCGCGGCGCATCTCGGGCTCGTTAGCGACCTCGACGAGGGGTTCCATCTTGAGGTCGCGGGAAAAGTCAATCAGGGAGCGGAGCTCGGCGTCGGTGAGGATCGCGACGATGAGCAGAACGGTGTCCGCACCGGCAAGACGGGCCTCGAGGATCTGGTAGGAGTCCACGACAAAGTCCTTGCGGAGCACCGCGGGGCGGTTGGGGACGGATTCAAGGGCGGCACGGACCTGGCGGAGGTCGTTGAGGTTCCCCTTGAACCACTTCGGCTCTGTGAGGACCGATATGGCGGCAGCACCTCCGGCAGCGTAGTAGAGAGCCTGGGTAGGGGCGTGGGCGTCGATATCGATGTTGCCCTTCGAAGGGGACGCGCGCTTCACTTCGGCGACGACGGCGACAGGGGTTGCGGATTCGAGGAGGCGAGCACGGAAGTCGATGACGACGGGCGCAAGGCCGAGGGCGATGGAGCGGGCGAGGAAGTCGGCCGAGTGGCCAGGGAGGGAGCGGTCGTGGGCGACATCGAGGATGCGCTGGGCTTTGATGGTTTCGAGGATGCTCTTGGGCTTCCCGCCGGTCGAATTGAGCTTCTTGATCGCCGCGATCGAAATCCCGTTTCCGCCGGCTCCCGGATGCCGCGCACTGCCGGCATCCTCCGCACCATCCACAGGCCACTTGACCAGATCCGTCCGAATCTTCAGCTCATCCCAAACGCCACCCTCCCAGCTCAAGAACGTCGCAAACATCTGCTTCCCCGCCTCGGAAGAAATGCTCTCAGGATGGTACTGCACACCCTCCATCACAAACTTCTTATGCCGCACGCCCATCACAATACCACTCTCGGTCCAGCTCGTGATTTCGAGCACCTCCGGAAGCGTCGCCGGGTCACCAGCCAGCGAGTGGTACCGAGTCGCCTCTATTCCCTGCGGAACGCCCTCGTACAATCCCTTCCCGTCGTGACGCACCGGCGACGTCTTGCCGTGCACGATCTCGCCGGCGTGCTTGACGGTCCCGCCGTAGAGCTCGTACATGCATTGCTCGCCGAGACAGACGCCGAGGATCGGGACTTTGCCCGCAAAGTGGCGGAGCACGTTGTTCGAGATGCCGGCGGCGGAGGGGTGGCCAGGACCGGGGGAGATGACGACGTTGCGCGGGTTGAGGGCGATGCACTCCTCGAGGGTGACCTTGTCGTTGCGGAAGACCACCACGTCCGCGCCGAGCTCTGAAATGTACTGGTACACGTTCCAGGTGAAGCTGTCGTAGTTGTCGATCATGAGCGTGGTCATGGTGGGCGGGGTTCTTTTTTGGCTTTGAATGCGGGGAGTTTGGGAAGGTTGGCAGCGACTCCGGAGGAATGGAGGGGATGGGGGGTGTTGGTTTTGCTCGTCGACGAGAGCGGAGAAGCATCAGCCCCCAATCTGAATCAGCCAATCAATCGCGTCCATCTTGGGCGACTATTCAGCCCCTCCCCGTCCATTTTCACCCTTGAAAGCCCCCGTCTCCCTCCCTCCGCCAAGCAACAGACGTACCCCTCGGCGGCGGCGCTTATGCAGAGACGAGATCCTCACCTCCTCCCTGTTCAACCCCTTCCAGAAACGAAAGCCCACGCGAGGCTGTTTCCCACGACGACGATATGCGCCATTGAATATTCCGCGCCCTGCTCCCCCCTCCCCCCCCCCAACTGGATTGGAATCGGTGACCGAGAACGCTGGGCATATGACTCGCGGGGAGCGGTAGTCGGTCGGTCTACGGCCGATCAGATTGTTGGAAGTGTGAAGCTTCCAGCTCCTCGTCCGCTGGACGGGCAAGAGGGCAAAGTGTTCGATTGCGGCAAACGAATCCAATTGGTTGGCGCCTGGCTTGGTAACTTTTGGCCCATTTTTGAGATTTGGGCTATTTTTGAGTTGGTCGGGGGTTGTCGCCGGTTCGATGTGGGACGATTTAACTTATGGAAATGTTGTCCAGTACAGATGGTCAGCACAGGTGCCAAAACAAATGGTACTTACATGAAAGAAACAGCAGGTGCGAGCAGGCGGTTCGAAACGGGGCTGCTCGCGAGAAGCACTGAAGATGAGGGAAGCGAGGACTTGTGAGGGGTCCCGTCACAGCAAGCGATTGAAGCACAAGGAGGTGCCCCGAGTTTCTATCGCAGGATTATCCTGGTGGCTTGAGTCAACCAGTCCAGAACCAGGCCCAACCCCCAACTGGGACGCCAACGGCTGACTGGCAGCGGGTCTGGCACGTGAGCGTCGAATCCGACGCAAGTAAATATCCCATCTGGCACCACAAGGAGCACCCAACGGACTCTTCCCAACCATCCTTTCGTCACAGATTCGGGCCGTTCCGTAACGGATGATGAGGAGTCGGCACCCTTTGAGTCAACAGGGAACACCCTGTCGCCTTGTAGTTGGGATATGTCCGTCATTGGAAGGGGGCGTTAAAAAATACGGGATCGCTGCATTGGGGTGGTTTGAGGGAAGGACACGAAGAGAACCTCGAAGGCATGCTTGCATGCACAGCGAAGGTAAGGAGTATTCCAAGAGCGTCAGTATCATCATCGGTCAGAATCACTGAACCGGCGATTTTGATGGTGGAGAGCAGCGCTTGATCCGGAGGATCGCCTATCGCTGGATTCGGAGTCATCTCAACCTTGGTAGTCTCTTGTTTTGTTTTTTTTTTTTTTTTTTATATTTTTTGCACGTCTTTTCTCGCCCGACTCTCCACGCAGGCCCCGATCTTGGCCTATTTTCCTTGCAGATTCTTCCCAGCTCTGCCCGGCTCTTTTTCGCCTTTGCCCTCCCTCAGAATGTTTCCGCTCACGTCCCACCGGAAAAGTGACGTTGCGCCTCGGTCACTTCCTTTTGGTAGCCCGGATGACGGGAAGGGCTGGCAGCGAGGGGACAACTATCCCAAGGGATGAGGAACACCCCACACCCCAGGTCACAATCATGCAATCGGTAGTAATGCATACTTTGTATATGCGTGCGAGGCTCGGGAAAAAGAACTACAAGATACATGTGCTTACTCTACACGATGACAAAAGGATTGCGAAAATAAAATAGGAGGGAATGATGTGAGGACGAGGGAAGGGGGGAGGGATGCTGAGGTAAAG
>KZ994242.1:0-13818 GCA_003614705.1 Blyttiomyces helicus | reverse complement strand
TTCTCCTCTTTGTCGTTGCTGCTCTACCAAGGAGTCGACCCCAAACAACCAAACATCACAAAAAAGAACCAAATCTACTCGTCATCCTCCTCCTCTCCAGGCATAGCGACGCCATCGACCTTCTTCTTCTTCTTCTTGTTCTTCTTCTTCTTTGGGGCGGCCGCGGATTCGGACGAGGTCGGGGCGGGGGCGGGGGTGGATGAGGCTGTGATAGCGGAGGTGGTGGAGGAGACGGCGGCGGCCTCGGCGAGCTTGGCGTTCTTGAACTTCTTGACGCTGTTTACCGTCTGCCATGCGTCTTCGGTCGGGGCCGGGGCCGGCTCGTAGTCCGCCGGGTTAAAGGTCGGCGGCGCGGGGGCAGGGACGGGCGCGGGCGCGGGCGCGGGCGCGGGCGCGAGCGCGGGGGCAGCGACGGGGGTTGGCTGCGCCGCGGCGGGTTTGGGCGCCTTGGCCTTCTTCGCGGGGGAGGGGGCGGGGGCCGGCGCAGGCTTGGGTTCAGGCGCGGGGGGTGCGGCAACCACAACCGGGACAGGCGTAACCGGTCGCGGGGGCGCGGGAACCTCAGGCGCCTCCTCCTCCTTGACGGGCTCCGATCCCGCAACAGTAGCCTTCTTCTTCTTCTTGTTTTTCTTCTTGGGCTCCGCCGCGTCGGTGTTTGCGCCCGGCACGGTGTGGGGGGCGGTGGCGTTGGATCCGGTGTCGGACCCGGCAGCGGCGTCCTCGCCCTTGCGGCCCTTCTTGGTGACAGCCTGCCACTCGTCCGTGACGGGTTTCGCGGGGGCCGCGAACGCCCAGTAGGAGGACGAGGCCGGGCCACCGGCGTCCGAGGACGCGCCTGAGTCGACCGCGGCTTGTTCGGGTGCAGGGGCGGAGGCGGAGGGAGCGGGCGCGGCCCCTCGCTTCTTCTTGCGCGAGCCGGCGCCGACCCGAACGGCCGCGGGACGGCCGCTGTATCCCGGGACGGACGGCGCCGGCGCATCGCTGACGGCGTCGTCGTCGTCGATGCGGGCGGGGCCCGAGGCGGAGACGGAAGCCGGAGGCGAAGCGACGGCCTCGGGGCGGTAGTGATGCACAACCTGCTCGGAACGGCGGGCCGCATCGCGGGCGGAGCGTTCTTCTTGCTCGCGGAGGATATTCTCGACCTGCGCCTGTGCGGCAGCGACGCTCTCCGCCGAGCCACCGCGGATAATCAGCGAGTCCTTGGCGCCCTTCGCGCCGCGCACAATGTCGAGAGTCGTGCCCGTTTCCGTGCGGATGCGGGTGATGGTTTGCCCCGCACGCCCGATGATGTGCGGGCGCATTTCGGCGTCGATGGAGAGACGGACGGTGTGGGTGTACTTGGTCTTAAATAATTAACAGGCAAGCAGTCAGGCATTTGATCTTCATCTCCTTCGCCGCCTGAACATCAGCCTCCTTCCCTTCCTTGCCCACAATCCTAACCCTCGCCTGCTGCTGCCCCTCCTCAACCTCATCAACCACCCAAACCGCCACCCCAAACTTGCGCATAACCTCCTTGAGCCCCTCCGCGCTCCTACCGACAATGCGGGCGACCTCGGCCTTGGGCACGGTGACCCACTCCTCGATGTCCGCGCCGGCGCCCATGAGGTTCAGAGCGACGCTTTCGTCACCGCCGAGCGCGTTCGCAACGAGCTTCTCGACTTCGCGGCGGATCTCGGGGATGAGCTTCGGGTTCGCGCGGATAATGACCGTGTCTTGAGCGTTGGCGGGGTCGATGTTGGGGCGCGGGAATTGGATTTTGAGCTTATCGGGACCGCCGAATTGCTCCGTAAGGGCTTTGACGTTGGCACCGCCGGTGCCGATAATGCCGCGGTGGAGGTAGGAGGGTATTTGGAGCGCGATTTCTTCGATGTTGACCTAGAAAAGAGGAGGCTGTATGTTAGACGGGGAGCCGAGTCGTATCTCGCTCCCTCTCTGCCCGAATATTTCTTATCCTTACAATGTCGTCGACAATCTCCATAATCCTCCGCTGCGCCTCGGCACACTCCTCCTTCTTCCCCTCGATGGAGCATTCGACATCGGTGTTATTCTCGTCGTCATCGCGGTCGCGGAAGTCGACGCGGACGTTGAGGTCTTCCTTGAGCTTCTGGACCTTGGTTCCGCCGCGGCCCACAACGAACGGCAGGCTAGCTTTGGGAAGGTCGAAGACGAGGGTGTAGGAGCCGAGGATCTATGAGGGAAAAAGATATCAATACGAGTTCACGCCGAGACATACTATTTCGTCGCTGAGACCCCCCCCCCCCCCCCAACTCACCTCAGCCTCAACAATCTCCAACAACTCCTTCTTAGCAGCCTCCACATCAGCACTGAACCCCTTAACAACAACGGTGCCATCCAACGCGGCACGGTCGACATCCTCTTCAGCAACCTCAACCTCCTCCTCATCAGCGGCGGCGGCGCCGCGCTTACCGCGGCCGGAGCCGGGCTTCTCGGCAAACTTGATGTGAACGGTGTGCTTGTCCTGCAATCTGCGGATACCCTTGCCCTCCTTGCCGATGGTGCGACGGAGTGCCTTACGACCGAGTTCAGGCCCCATCTCGGTGATCAGCTTCCGGGCCTTGGCGGAGACGGACTCGAAGAGCTTGAGCTCGACAGAGACGGTGTCCGCGAGCTTCTGGGATCGGTCGGCGACTGCGGCGGCGGCGAGGGAGACGATGGCCTTCGGGCCGAAGACGGTAAGGATGTCAACGGCCGCGACGGAATCGTCGATCTCGATGCGGAGGTGGAGCGTCGGGGAGGATAGGTCCTTTTCAGAGATTCCAGCGCGGTGGGACTTTTGCTCGGCGATCTGCTCCTTGACGGCTCGCACGACCCACCCGATCTGGGTGCCGTTGCCGACGAGCTTCTTGGCGAGGCCCTTGGCGACTTTGACGGTCTCGGTGAAGGAGGACATGACTTCGACGTGGCGCCACTCGGCGACCTGGGCCGCGAGCTTCTCGACCACCTCGGCGACGTCCTTCTTCGACCCACGGACGGAGATAGCGTTGGGGTCGGCGTCGGCGACGCCATCCTTCTCCTTACCGTCCTTCTTAGCGGCGGGCGGGAAGCGGATGTTGACGGTGTTGCCGTACGGCGCGAGGAATTCCTTGAGTGCGGCGCCGCCGCTGCCGATAAGGCGGCCGTGGTACCTGGAGTCGATGGAGACGGTCTGGCTGACAAAATCTGCGGACGCAGAAGCCACGGCGATGAGCTCCTCCTTGATCTTCTCGATGAGGTCGGCGGCCTCCTTGTCTGCAGCCTGAACGACCTTCGGGGGGGCGCCGGCTAGGACAGCGGTGCGGCGGAGCACGATCGTGACGTCGTCGGACTCGTCGTTTTCGGATGGGACGTCGATATCGAGGAGACGGCCACCCCACTCGGGCTTCGCCTTGGCCTTGGTGACGTTCTGGCCGCTCTTGCCGATCACGAACTTGTGGAGCCCGCGGGGAATCTCGACGATGCCAAAGTAGACGGTCGCGCCGAGCTCTTTGATGAAGGCCTGGACCTTCGCGCGCGCGGCATCCGCGTCGGCCTGGGTCGAGCCCTGGATCTCCAGGATGGGGGTCTGTGTCGCGCTCGAATGCTGGTGAATCGAGACCTTGTGAGCGGCCTCGATGGCTTTGAGGGCCGCACGCTCCTTCGTGTAGACGTATCGGATGAACACGTTAGGGTCCGTAGAGCGGGGGATGATAGCGACGATGTCGACCTCGTGGAAATGAACGGCGCTAGACTGAGGGACACAACGTGTCAGTATCTAATACAAGACTCCCACCCCCGGAAGCTACATCATAACTGCGTCTACCTTCTCAAGAACCAGCTGCAAGGCTTGGGTCAGCTGATCCGCCGGGCCGCGGATAGTGACTGATTCGGAAGGATCCGAGGACAGCGGCAGCTCGACAAAGCATCCGGTTACGACGAGAATCTCCTGGAGGGTGGCGCCCTTCGGGCCGATAATGAACCGATGTTGGCGCTTATTCACGCCGATCTGGATCGTCCGGGTAGAGCGTTTCTGGATAATTGAACTGGATTAGCCAATGCCGTCTTATCGCGCAAGCTATTTCTAAAGATACGCCCTCGCATAGACACAAGCTCGTACCAAGTCCTCGTAGAGTTCCCTGACCCTTTGTTCGGCAGCCAAGACGGCGGACCGCTCACCAACGATGATGATCTCGTCGAGGTTCTTGTCCGATGCGGTAAGGCCGATGGGAGGGATGCGGATGTCGGTCTGCGTTTCCAATCGAAGCAGGTCGACGGTGGAGTTGTTAGGGCCCGCGATGAAAGCGTGGTAGGATCGCTCTATTGGCACCCTGAGGGTCTGCTTGCTGGTCTAGAAGGGGAGTAGAGCGGGTGCGAATCGATGAGGGCTGGGTAAGACGGAGAAAAGGCGTGGGGCGAGCTTACGGCTCGCATCACGAGATAAACACTCCTTCCGCGACAGAAGGTGGGAGACCAGCTTATCGCCGGCCAAACCCCACTCCCCAAACCCCCCGAAATAGCCGCATCGACTCTCCCTTTTCCACCAAATCCAAATAACATACCCTCTGCGCAACGACTTTCTCAATCTCCTTCTTCGCCTGCTCCACGCCCTCATAATCACCAGTAATGATAACATCCTGATCAGGGTCATCCTCGATAATCTCGTCGGTCACACGAACGATCTCGTCACCGGGCACGCGGGGGATCTTGATGTCGGTCATGGTGCGGGTAGTAAGCGCCTTCAGGGTAGCGCCGCCCTTGCCCACAAGATGGGGACGAACCGAGGCGGGGATCGTGATGGTTTGCGTAACCTGGAGTTGGGGCAAACGCGATGAGATGGCTGGAGGGAGGACTCTAGAGAAGAGGGTCATAACGGTCATAAGGGTCGTTGGGCTTACGGGGATAGTGAGCTTGGAGATGATCTCCCTCTTAGCACGCCTGCAGGCCTCCGGCTTTCCGTTGATGAGGAAGGTAACAGAGCGGGTCTTGTTATTTGTCGACAGCTCGATAGAAGTTGACGTCCGCTGGCTGATCTGACGGCAGGTCTCACCGACGGAGACGGATTTGCCAAGCTGGCTCGGCTTCGCCTACATAATTTTACAAGCACCAAATGAGTCACTCCTCTCATGCGACCCGTTCCCACTACCGCAACTCTCCCGCATTCGCTAAGTGAAGTAAGGTCTGCGATCTTACCTGCAGTTCCGCGGGGATCTCAAACCGCTCGGTAACCTTCCCGGCGGAGCGCGACGGGGGAGGCACAATGGGGCGGGAGGCAGCGGGACGCGCATGGCCGTTCGGAGACCCCCATCCGGCAAGAGGCGATCGCCCGGCAGGCGCGGCCGGGAGGGCCGGAAAGAGGTCCTCGTTCGCGAGGTCGATCGCCGAGGAACCAGGGATGGCGACCTCGGGCTCCGGCTCCTCCTCGATCTGGATTTCCTCCACATGAGGGATGGGATCCTAGATAGAAGTGGGGAGAAGGTTCGAGATGGTCATCGAATTTATAACACAACGCATTTCGAGAAAACCCGCGCGAGAAGACAACGTACCTGCGGGGTGTCCGGGTGCAGCTGGTGCTGAAGCTGGTCCAAGAGAGAACCAGAATCGGCGTCGATGTTCATGTTTATTTCTTTTCTTTCGAAACCGGGTAGGGTAAAATATATGGGTCTTTACAAGGAAATGACGGGACTTTGTTAGCGGCAATGGCGGATCAACGCCTCGAGTGCGGTCGGTCGACGCAAGGCAGAGGAAAGAACTTCCATTTTCTAGTCAATTTCACATCGCCCCACGCGAAAAACGTTCCCGCGTTTCGTCCCCATGGATCCCGCCCTCCCTCAAGACAAATCAACCCATGCTGCGCACCAGTAAATCTGAACGCGACCCCTTTCCTCCACAAGCCTCAGCCTCCCTTCTCACCTTTTTCAAGTTCACAAAGAGAGGCACAGATAGCGGGGCAACCTGGCCAAACACGACTGTCACGGGAGCAACCGGGGTCGAGGAGGGGTTTTCGTCACGCGCTACGTCGTGGTGCCAACGACCTTGAGGAGTCACAAGTCGACTGTGAGGGGAAGGAGGGATTGAGGGGGGAGGGATTGGGGCGGGGCCGGGTATATTGGTTGGTATAGGAGGATGGGCGCTGATGCGATCACGCTATGACTCCCCCGTTCGGCCGAGGGGCGTTGATTTCCAACGAATCTTTTGTGAGGGGAGCTCGTGGTGTTGTCTGATGCAAACACAATTGCTGCGGACAGGGGATTGAAGGGAAGACAGGTCTTTCTCTCGTGCAGCGGCCATGCGGAGGCCTTGTTCGACAGCGGCGCGGTAGTTTGGCACGCCTTTACGAGATCAGGTGCAGATTTGCGTACAGATTTAGCGAACTCACCTATGGAGTTAGTTATTTGGGAAGTCAGCAGTTTTGTGGGATAAGGACGTTCCTTTGACGAGTATCTCAGCAACACAATGTCTGTCGAAGTCGTCGTCGTCGACGATGGCGTTGATGGCGTCGATGTGTCGCTCTGAGTCCAGCACCGGTTGCTGGCTGTTGTCTCTGAGTCTGACAGTGTTGAGGGCTGAGGGGCCGCGGGCGCGTTGACGTGTCTGGCCAGCGGCCGCTCAGCCCGCCAGCCGGAGCGCGGCATGCCTGGACCACCCTGCATCCAGGCGCCCGGCCCTGTCCAGAAATGTTGGGTCCCATTCATTACTGGAGCTCGCAATTCCACCATTCCATACATTCAATACATACATTCTCAACATCCAGTAACAACGCAATCACGTCGCGGGTCATATACACAGACTTCTTCTTTTTCTCGTTCCCGCCGACCCCGCTCGCTTCCGAATCGCTGAAAGCAGCGCTGAACCGCGAACCTCCGCGAACCGTGAACGTCAGCAGTCCGACTTTGCTCCCCATCCCAAAACAATACTGGAGGGTCAACGGCAATACTGGTGCAGGGTGCCCCCGGATGCCCCTCTCTCGAGTCACAACAAGTATAGTACACCTTACACCCCATTACAACAACCAGCTCTATATGACTACCCACGACATCAAATAAAAAAGGAGCCCCCATCCCTCCCGTTCATGGGCTCGCAACGCCCGCGTTCCTCGCCAACCTAGCGATCCTAAACTTCCGCTGCTTCCTCAACCAATCGCGGTAGTCCGCAACCGACTTGATCTTCTCGCCGTAAAAGTCTGGCATCGCACCGCCTACTCCTGGGACCGTAGGGACCACCGCCGCGATCTCTTGAGGTCGGTGGCGTTGGATGCGGTGGAAGAAGTCACGGTCTCGCTGTGTAATGGGAGGGGGGGAGGGGGGCGATGAGTTTTGAGTGGGTGAGAGTGGGGATTTGGGTAGAAAGATGGGCGGAGGGGGGAGGGGACTTACAACATCGAGGGCTTTCAGGTCAGCACTACATAGGGGAAGGAATAAGCAATAGTTAGAGCATAACAAGCACACTCCGCCCATCCCCTCCCGCGCACCAACTAACCCCCACCAAACACGCAACCCACCTCGACTTGGTCAACCTCCAAATCGACCCAAACGCCAGGATCCCTCCAAAATACCCAACCCCAGCAACAACAAAAGCACCCCCAATGTACAGCATCGTAGGGTCGCCCAACCCCAAGATCTGCTGCGAAGGGTCGAAATCCATCACGGCACCGAAATAGTACGACCCGCCGAGGAACCCCTGCAGGGCGCCTACGATCCCGCCGGCGCGCTCGGCATTCTTGCGCGAGTTACGGAGCGCAAAGTAGGTTGACCAGGGGAGGGGGTCGGAGGGTGGGAGGGGGCGTGTTGTCGGGGTCGGGGAGAAGGTCGAGGAGGTGGAGGAGAAGGGGGCTGAGATTGTATGCTGGAGCGGGAGGGGAAGGCGCAGAAGTGCGGCGGGGATAGGTCGGAGATTCGCGCGGGTGGCGAGGATGCGGAGGGGGGAGAGGAGAGAAGACGGGGGGGCTGTTCTTGCGGCGAGCATTTTGGCTGGAAAGGAGGGGGTGCTGGGGGCGGGGAGGAGATGGAAGGTGACGAGACATTTCGGCATTTCAGTCTTGGATGTTGGGCTCAGCGCTTTGCTGGGGTTCCCGCGGTACCAGATGCGACTGACTCTTAGCCGGATCTTTGGCCGTTACCGCGGCTCCACACCTCTTGTGAGCCCAAGTCGCGTCTGACGCGTTTTTCCCCCCGCGTACTGCTCCCATCCCAACCAACTCCCCCTTCTTGAACCACGAAAGCTCCCCCCTCCCCCCTCAGCGTCGTCCCCCATACTTCACATGGCCTGTTCCAGCAGGCGCGAAAGTGCTTACTCCCCGCATCCTCTTCCCAAACTGCGTTCGCCCCTCCTCCCCCCTCACCGTCCACGACCCGCAGCCCCACCTGTCTAACGTGACTTTCCCGTCGTCACTTTTCTCAGCCGCTTGCCCCCCCCCCCTGCCCCTCCTCAACTCCAGAAGCCATCTCCCCCGGCCTCAATCCCCCCCCCCCCCCCCCACCCCCCACCCCCCCACCACGCATTTCTCTAGCCGAAAGACTTTTCGAAGTTTGCCCGGTTTTCCATCCAGAGCACCATGTTGAGGAAGTCCGCCTCCGTTATGCGCTCACCCTTCTTTTCGCTGGAGGTGGTAGAAGCAGTGGAAGTGGAAGGAGCAGTGGAGTTATTGGGTCCGAGGGGGGTAGCGGAGGGCGTGTTCAGCATGTCGGGTGGCGGGCGACGGGCGGGAGATGGGCGGAAGATGGGCTGCACAGTTTGTTGGATTTTGGTTCGCTTTCCGATGTAGTCATCGGACCGATGATTTTTGGGTGTCTCAGGTTTGAAAGGTGGGATAACGCGTCGAACAACTTTTGTTCTGCGCCGGGCTTGTTTGACAAAAATCGTGGAAAAGTACTCGACCCAAAATTCAAGTTTGGGACCCCCTATTCAGTCTTTCTCTGACCTGTTTGCTCCCATCAATGAACTCCTTAAGAAAAATTGAGAGTGGGATTGTGGGAAGGTTGCAACGATGCCTTTGAATCCGCTGAGAAACAAATCGCCAAAGCCGCGGTGATTCCGACACCCAACACTTCCAAGCCCCACCGCCTCTATACAGCTCTGATGTCAGGGTGGGTGGCGTTCTTTGCCAACTTGACGACAAGGAATCGAACGCCCCATCCTTTTCTTCTCTCAAAAACTTAGACCTGCCGAGACCTGGTACCCTGTTGTTGAGCAAAAACTCCTCGCCGTGGTTTACGCGTTCAAGAAGCTGCGTAAATATCTGTTAGACGCAGATTTCAACCTTTACACGGACAAATATCTTTTCTCGAAAACCGGAGCGTCTGCTCGCCTCTCTTGTTGGATTATGCAACTGCAGGAGTACCCCTGCAAAGTCGAACACTTGCCTGGGAAGAGCAACTTTGTAGCAGATATTTTATCACGCTACCCCCCTGTCAAAAACAATAACCTAGAGGAGGGAATTGAAGATATGGTCAACCCTTCTCAACGAACAACCCGGGGAGGAGCCCTACTTTCCCAGATACAAGCCAGATTATCTTTACCTCTGGGCTTACCTCAATTCGAACAAGATTGAATCGTCCCAAAGGACAGATGAAACAAGATTTTCGCCATGTGGCAAGGATTCCCCCTCCATGATGACCACCTGTACAAGAAGGTCGCAAGACGTTTTGTCAGGGTCCCTTTTATCAGTCAGCGCCCGGGAGTCCTCAACGAAATCCACAAAAAAACCACGGTCACTTTGGCCGAGATTTAGGCTGGAGGCGACTGCGTCTCACCTACTTTGGGCCGTCCGCCTAACAAGACATGTCAGACCACATTCGAAAATGTGAGCCCTGCCAAATGAACGATCTACGGGTTAATCCCCATGCCAACTCCTACATCCCAATCACCACCACCTATCTCTTCGAGCGCTGGGGAATCAACTTTCTCACAATGCCCACCTCCAATCAGGGCAACAATTACCTTATTGTCGCCACAGAGTACTACACTCGCTGGCCTGAAGCAAAAGCTGTCCCCGCTGCCGACGCTGTGACTGCAGCTATGGTTATCTACGGGAATATCTTCTGTTGGTTTGGGCCCCCGCAGGTCTTCCTGTCAGATAACGGTAGTCACTTTGTCAACAATGTGATATCATCCCTTCTCAAACTCGTGAAGGCTCATCATCAGCTCTCATCATCCTACAACCCCTCCAGCAATGTGCTCACGGAGAGGTTAAACATGACGCTCATCAACATGCTTTGCAGGGTGAGCTAGGACGCCCCTAAGAATTGGGTTATCCACGTGGATTCAATTCTCTACACATACCGAACCAATGCCCACTAACTTCTCCGTGCCTCGCCATTTGACCTTATGTACGGCGCCGCCCCAGTCTCAAGCGACTCAATTCAATCTACTTGGTTTATGCTGGGCGGACAAAGGCTGGCTTTTCTGAACTCCCTCCGAGAGCAAGCCTCCAATCGCCTCCTCGAAATTTAGGCGCTTCTCTACAACCCACCAACCAGCAAGTACCGCGTCGGCGACCTGGTGTTGGTGAAAAACGCTTTTATTGAAGGCAAACATGACGAGAAGCTTACTCCTCGCTTCTCCGGGCCTTACTTCATTCGGGGAATCCTTCCCAAAATTAGCTACAAGCTCACTAACGTCCGAACAGGCAAGGATGTTAAGGCCTCAGTCAACGGTCGGCGGCTTCGCCGCTTTGAGACCTCTGACTGAGAATGGGGAGTGAAGACAAGGCTTGTTCTTACCGCGGTTTCACATTGAGGCGTTTGGATACCAAAATTATTGATCAAGATCATCGGCTGTGACAGAACTTTACCGAAATCCTTCGAAACGCTGCTCAAGACTCTCCTTTCGTCGATGACCGAGCTCCTCCCTTCACTTTCTCCGGAGCTTGAGAACTTTCCTGAGCTCTCCACCATCATCATGCCCCACAAATCTCGAAACTCGAAGAGCTTCTCAAGCTCTGGGCGGGGAAAGATGGGAATGTTGAGGAAGGATCAGGAAGGGTTTGGAATGGGGCGCGGGTGGCGATGTGGATCATCGGTGTGTTTGCTTTTTGTTGTTCGTCTTCATGTGTAGAAAGGGGGCGTTTTCCCCTCGAAATAAACCCCCTTTAAAATCAACTTGATCTCAGAGAGCATTTTCTCTAGCTCTCTGCCTACTCGTGTAGCCACCCGTCGATTCGTTGTAAGGATTAATTTCCTGCTTCACCGAGTTGCGTCCCCCCTCCAGTCGAGATCCGACTCGACGACTCAACCATCCGACATACAAAACTATTTCACCTTCGATTCAGTTTAAAAAAGAGACTCTCCAGGTATTGAAGAAAAAAAAGCGAACCGAACGAAACCAAAGCTCTTGTGTGCTATTTCGACCTCCCCCGACGACGGCACCCACCATCCGAGCCCGCTCTTAATCCAGCCTTTCCCCCCCTCCTGCCAGTTGCGAGCGTTACACGAATTTATCGAAGTGGGCGACAATTCTAAAGGGGGATCGGCTTGGTTCGAAATGAGTATGTGAAATGCGAAGGAGGCCAGCCAAAGCGAAAGAGGTATTTATCGAAGCTCACCTTCTAGTCCTTCCTTAAAGTCGACTCTTCGACTTCCATACGGCTTTTCGCAGCGCCTTTGACTGCCTGAGGCGCGCATCGAAAGCTCGCAAGCTCACCCGCAATATTGGCCGATAGCCTCGATCGCGTCTCTTGGAACTCGGCGTGGATCTTCAGCAAGTCCGCGTTCGCATCGCAAAGTTCGGCCATGAGCTTCTTGTGCTGCTCCTTCCCCGTAGGCTCACTACCGTCGAGCTCCGCCGCCGGAGAGACGGTAGCGGCGGGGGGTGGACAGTCCCGACGGGTATCGCGGGAAAGCACCTGCTACATCCAGGCAATTGATTGATTCGCCGAGTAAAATACGATGGGCAAGCAATATTCGACATGACGTGAACGACGTGCTAGCATCCGAGACGGGGATCGAATGTGCAATCTTTGCCTGACTAGAACCTAGGAGGGCAACGCGTTGCCATTGCGCTACCCGGGCGTATTCGTGACGTCAATCGCGTCAACTTGAGCATGCGTTACTGAAGTGTACCTCCATTTCAGCCCGTTCGCCACACTCCCATTACCATCGCTAAACACCGCTTCTGTTCTCACACTTAACCTCACCTTTTATCGCCATTAAGACCAAAGAATTTCACTTCGTGTCGGTCCTCTTCCTGGCCGGCGCGAAACGGGACGATCGTCCTTCGTGAAGGCGTTCGAAAAGGACGGTGATGGCGGTCGTCAAAACAAGGAACCGCACTCGGGGCAGTTTCTGGAGAATGGGTTCGGAGTCGCTGGGAGCCTGGGATTTCAGCTACATTGCAGGCGATGCCAATGCAACCGGGTGCACGCCGGCAGCAGGCAGTGGAGCTAGCTCATCCCTCGGGCCCCTCGTAGCCAGAGGAGTTCGATCAAGTTAATGGTAATGGCCACGCCCCGCTGATCGCCACGCCCCTTCTCTCCCCCGTCCAGCTCGGAAAGAACAGCGTCTTGGTGGTGTGCTGTTGACGCTGGAGGGGAGGTGTAAGGGAGTGTCAGCACATGGGAGAAAGCGAGTTGAGACTCTGCGAATCAAGCACGCAACCAAGTTCAAGGCGCTGACTCGACGACCCTCATCTCTCCGAGAAGCTCACTCCTGCGCTTGCCTCGTCGCTGCATTTGGCCCCCTCAAACCCTCATGCTGCACATAAAAACCCGCGAGCACAAATACCCCCCTCCGTGCGCACGAAAACTCTAAAAGAACATCCGGCTCCTCAGCGTTCCGCAGTTCGCATTGATGGCCCTGCTCCCTGCTCCCTAGCATGGCCGCGACGCGTTGTTGGCGCTTACGGAACCCGCATCATGTTTCGCTGAAACAACAATAACCGTGGCCTCCGTCCTCATACCTCAAAGCCCTCTTCCCCCCATCTTCCTGAGAGACCTAAATACCTCGAGCCTCTCATGATTTCCCCCACGCACAAACTTCCCTCAAAGCCCTCACCCATCCCCTCTCTCTGCACTACAATGACCACCCCCACCACCCCCACTACCCCCGACCAACCTCTCCCAGACCCTCAACCCCATCCACCGCGATTCTACACGCTCGAGGAATACGAGACCAAGATCCGCAACTCCGACCTCCCCGACGACGTCAAAAAGCGGACCCTCGAACGCAGCGAATACCACAAAAGCAAGCCGAGGAACTCAGCAAAGAACCCTTGCCCGACGCGGCCGTTCGCTTCACATGGGACTCTAGCATCGACCCAAAGTAGCAGATGGCTCGTGTGCGTTCGTGGGTTGATGAGCGGTGTGCGCGCGCGCAGGGCGGGCAGGGAGATCACGACGCTCAAGGCGCTCAAGGTGGTGAAGGCGGTGAAGCCGCTCAACCCGCTCAACTCGCTCAACCCGCTCAACCCGCTCAAGGCGCTTAAGCTGGAGGGTGTCAACCTGTCTGAGCTTATAAGGCTTACTTGCGGCTATCATGTTTGCTTCGGAGGAGATGTGATGCCCTTCGAGACGGTATGTGGAGGTGTGTCGGCGGAGTGGGTAGCTATTGTCTTGGTGCGATCCACCAACATGAATCCAAAAGTGGGTTATGTACCCGTCCAGCTTCCCATGTGAGCTTAGTTGGGCCATCCAAATTTTCCAGTAGGCGGAAGGGTAGAATAGGAGGGCGAGGTGTTAAAGGGTTAGGACGAAAGAGTGTCCCGGCCGAAAGCGCGTAGCCTGTGCTCTTCGTCTCCACTCGTGGTCGCATTTAGCCAATCTTTCCAAGACGTGAAGAGCTCGTTTCCGTCCCCCACCTCCGCCTCACTCGACCCCAGCCTCTTGAGACGAGCAGTTGAAGTGATGAGTTT
>KZ994241.1:0-13818 GCA_003614705.1 Blyttiomyces helicus | reverse complement strand
GATCCGGGAAACAATGAATGTCCTCGAAAGCTAGGCCCTCGGTACCAACGCGGTATAACTCTTCTAGAATGCTGCTGTCGATGCCAATTTGCCAAAGAGGTCGTCGAAGATCCCCCCGGCCCCGACCCAGGTAAGATGTACCTGGTAAATTGTGGCGGGGTGGGGCAAGCTTTTAGTCAATCCTCTGAGCTTGAGTACAGAATCCCTGGATCCTCATCCATTTAACAAGTTACTTAACGGCATCGTGGCAGGCGAACCTCAGCCAAAGGGGCGGCAGCACGAGCCCAGTCGCGCCCAGTGGCTCCGAAAAGGTGCCAAACCAGAAAAAAAATGAAGGACAGAGGGGGAGCTTGTCGATCCCATGCGGTCGTAAGCAGTTTTTTCAGCGAATGCGGCAGTGGTTTTTTTTTGCGGGTCGATGACCCGCCGCCGGTCTTAAAGAACTCGTGTAAATCAGGACCTCCCCGTTTCCTCGACTTGGAATCAAACCAAACTCACGTTGATTTGCAATCGGTTGGCCGGCCACCATCGCCCACTCCCAATGTCTTCACACGGAGAGGAGTGAGCGCCTCGCGCGTGAGGACGGAGGAGTAGGAGGAGGACGTCAGACGTCTCTTCTTGTCAGCTTTTCCTTTGATGACACACCCTCGTCACTTCGTCCCTTGTCTTGGCGGTGCACACAAAAGCCTCCGGTGAATCAATTGTCCTTTTTTGGACGCCAGAAAGTCCAGAGAGCGAAGCGCTACCGGGGCGTAATCAATAAATCATTTAGGACAAATGAATTGGGGCGGTCCACTTCCAAGGCCCCCCTCCATGTGAGGTGGCGACTGCTAACTGTCGAGGCGAATGTCACGTTGAGCTGGGAAGAATGGTAGTTTTCCAAGGGCGATGCATCCTCCTGCAGTCTGCTTCTTGCGACCTGGCTGAGGCGTGAGTCCGGCGTTGCGGCCTCTCCTCCGTCAACACGGTGTCTCCGCTGTCGTTGGCGCTGGGCATCAACTGGCCTCGAAACCCATGCCGCCAGAGCGGCTGGCACCTGAAAATAACATAATCACCTCAATCTCTGCTTCCTGATGGACTTGGAATTGTGATGCCGCGCGATTGTGGGCCGGGGGGGAATACTCGAAGCCCTGCCGACCACTGGTAAGTAACTGCTGCGTCTGATCCGGAAACTGGGGGGTTCGACAGAGATTTCTGGAGTTGATTGAACAATGCGGGATGAGCGTTCCAAGCGCTTGGTGAGGGTGACGACGAGTGGTTACGGATCGAGGTGGTAGATGGGAAGCGATCGGCGACTTCCTACTTCGCCAGCAGAGGTGTCAATTCCACCTGGCGATTTGGTCGCATGTGGAAACCTCGAACCGCCCCCGCCGTGGAAGATGTGGAGAGTAGAGATTCAAGAGCTAGCCCCAATAAAGCCGCTCCGCCTGTGAGGGGTCATTGGCACGCCGAACTACATTACAGAGCAGGAAAACGAAGAGCAAGTGAAGAGGGAAAACGGCACACGCTACCCGTCGACATCAGGAGAGCCTACCGGAGCGACAATCCCGAATTGGATCAATCTGGTCGGGAGAAGCTGACGTGCATGTATTCACAAAGCAGCTGCCAAAGTCCCACTTCCTGCGATCGGAAACCCGCCACGAAAAACCCTCCAACACACCGCCGAAGAACAGCCATGCAAAGCATCCCAGCACACCGCCAAAGAACCGACACGCAAGACCCTCCATCACCGCCGTCTCGCTGCATTCGGGCGGTAGCGAAATGCTCGGAAAAGCAAATCCCGTCTGATCCGAAGATCGCTACGACGAACGATCGCAACTGGATTTTGGAGGATGAATCACAGTGAAGGTCGTCTCACAATGTCTACTTTGCGACTCTCCACGAAGAAGAAAATGCCGACCCAAAGGGCGGCGGGACCGCCTAACCCCGGGCCGTCTATGTATCAGTGATGCCATCCTGCCAGTTTGGTAGAATGCGACGTGGGGTGGGAGGCCGGGGGACACAATATCAGTCATTTTCTGACTGGCCAAACAGGCCGCAAGCGGTTCATTAAAACTGACATCCATGGACACGAACAGGGGACCTGCGGCCACTCGCGTAGCAACGGCCTCGAACGTCTTCAACAGGAGGATCTGAGGGGAGTGGGCAGGGTGGGAGTAAAAAATGGAATCGCATCTATTCTGAGTCGGGCATTTCTTTCTAGAATCTCGTCGCTTCTTTCACCAGGCAAGAAGATGTTGAACAAAAGAACAATACGAAGCCTATCGATATTGCGTCAGATGCGGTGGCAGGAACAGTCCCCCCGCTTCGATACGAACCGGGCATGTGCAATTCAAGATTGGTGATAGAGGGGAGCTAGGCGCCAATATTCCCCAATTAATTGGAGAGAGACCGGCGACACAAGGCATTATCGCAGCGGTTTCTGGCAGGTAGAAACGTCGTTGCTCAGAGGGACAATTTGGGAAGGAAACTCAACCCTGCATTCATAGCCTTAACCCGACTTGCAATTGGTATGCCGTATTCCGGAATGGTGGGACTTTGAATTGATCGGGTTGCAGACGTTTGTACCTCGTCAACATCGATGACAAGGCGAGCTCGCCGCAGGAAACGCATGTTCGTTAGAGGAGCATGCTTGCTACTCTTCCTTCGTTCACTTGCCATCCACTATCCATAAGGCAACCTACTTTCCGGGCAGGAGGCCCTCCTGCTCTCGCATAACAGCATACGGCGCGTTCGACACATGACAATGCTATGACAATGCTAAAGTTCGATTCGGGACTTGGCTGGAAATGTGATGGGGCGACGTCGAAATGGGAGAGTCTGCGCCTCGTGTACGCTCTCATGTTTTCCAAGAAAGATTCAAGCATGAGGAAGTACTGTGGCTGCGGCAAGGGAGGGGGGATGGGCAGGGGGAAAACTGAAGGAAAGTACGATTTTGATTGAATCCGTGAAGATCAAGGAGACCAATCCGAGGGCTTCGGGCGTCGATCAAATCTCGAAATCACACTGAGCCCGCAGACCGCGTTGCTTGGGCCAGAGTCAGGCCGGCTTCCGACGCGTCTCTTGACGCGTCCCCCCTTCGAAGGCCGTTCCCCCCTTCCCCGTTAAGCATTGTTCCTCTCCCTTGTTCAACTTTTCATCGTTCAAAGCACAACCGGAACCCCAAACACCCCGTCGGAGAAAAACACCGCAAACACACCAACAGCATCCTCCCTTCATTCTTCCTCTCCCCTCTCCTACGTCACCCCCTCAGCCCTCAAGGAAGCGATCGAAAGCGCAATATCACTCGGCTCGCGAGAATGAGCACGCACGACACTCCAGCTCCGGCTACGACTTCGGCTTCAGCTCCCAGCCGCGTTACCCGCAGCAAGTCGTCTTCCGTCCAGGAAAGCATGCCCATTGTCGACGCGCCGTTCCAGTTCTTGATCGATTACTTCCTGTCGACTCGCAATCAGTGGGTCTCGGGTGCTGACGCGGCTGGTGAGTTGGGCTGAGGGAGAGAGGGGCACGACGTGTGCAAGTGCGAGAGGAATGGTGATGGATATGGTCTTGGGATGTGATGGATCTGTGTTTATGTGGTGGGCGGGCGTCCATCCTACCCATCGCGTAAATAAACACCCGACGCGCTGTCCCTGCAATGTTGCGACCGACCCAAGCTTGGGGGCCGTAGAGGGTGTAAACGCGGTGGAAGTGTCAGGGGATTGTGCGATAAAGATAATCTTGGATTTGACATAAAAGATCGGTTCAGATGCGTGCATCCGAGAAAAAAGAGACGCGCAGCACTCGTGCATTCCCCTTCTTTCCCCCTTTAATACGGTCCATCTCCGCTACCTCCCTCCGTATTGCCTCCCACCACACAATCATCCTTGATACTGAAAATCTCGCACTCCTATTCCATCATCACCCCCCTCCCCCCACCAGAGGCGATCAAGAATCTCGGCCTACATCCCATGGAAGAGGGCGAAAAGACGTTCAAACACATCTTACATCAATGGGAATCGCGGCGTCTTAGCGCCGGGCTCCCCAACCCCTTCGAAAGGAACTGGCGTCCCGGCGTGACCCCAGCGAGCAACGGCCGCGCGCCCTGGAATAAAATCGTGGTCAGGTGCAGCCCCGAGACAGCCAATGGCCGCATGGGCAGGTTTCACCCCGAGGACTACCGTGAACTCGATCTCGACGAATATCCAGAAAGCCCGAAGAAGACTCTCCCCGCAGCGTCGACGTCTGGAACACACGCTCTCGTGGAATCCTCGGCTCGAACCCCGGGTCGCGCCGCGAAGACCTCGGCGTCCACTGAGACTACTCCCGTAGTCAGCCGATCGAACCTCGCGGCCTCGGCTTCGATGTTGTTCCAGGAGAATGCCACTTCCGCCCCCGAGGAAGAGGATGTGGATGTAGAGATGGTGGACGAGGACTCGATCGCGCCTGGGGTTGAATCCGCATCTTCCATGGGCAAGGGTAGCGAGGTCGGAGGAGGCGATGGGGCACTCGGCGCGTCGTCGTCGCCTGAGTTGCACACCGCGCAGCCGGCTGCATTCAAGAAACGTTCGCATGAGAATACTGTAGGCCCAAACACGACGACCGCCACTGCCACCGCCGCTCCACTCTCGGATACGGCGCCGTCCCTCGAGGACCCCGTTATAGAGAGGCCCGCCAAGCGCGCGCGCGGGCGACCGTCGAAAGCGTCCCGCGAAGGCGAGGAAGCATCCGCTGCTTCCCGCGTGGCTGCCACCCCGACTATGGCCGCGACACCCGCAGACCCTGCCGTCATCACCGCCGCGTCTACCTCGTCCTCGCCCCCGCTGGCAGACCTCGGAGGCTCCGACCTCGCCGCCGTCGCGGAGCCCGACGCCCACGTCGATACACCTGCACAGTCCCCCGTTCGCGGAAGCCCGATTAGGGCTAGTCCGAGGTCTAAGAGGACTATCGAGAAAGGTAATTACAGTCCCCGCCCTCCCCGCCCCCCGGTTGATCTTCATGGTGACTTATATTCGATATTGAGCCGTCCACCTCCTTCCATGCGTGCGGCGAACAGTCCAAAATCACCCGGCTTCGGTGCAGCGTGACCTCAAGATCCTCGAAGTCCAGGGAGAACAAATCCAAACGGCGCTCGCGAACATCATGCGCCTCGGGAAAGATGCCCTGGCGCGTCCGGATCTCTCCGCTAAGTTCGAAACGATGGTTGCTCAGTTAGCAGAGGTGAGTGGCCGATGTAGAATGGATAAAGCCGCTTCGACGAGCGGCTGTGGGAAGGGAGGACAGGGCTGGGAGCCGGCGGGCATCAGAGGCTCTTGCCTTGAAAAAGACCGGCTGACCACCACTCACTTTCGTTTCCGCCCTGCCTCTTAATCACATCATTGACAAACAGGCTAACAAGAAGATCGCGCTTATAGAGGTACAGGCTACGCTTGTGAAAGAACAAGATAGGAAGAAGATCGCGCTTGTGGAAGAGGAAAACGCCCAGCTGCAGCGCAAGCTCGACACCGTGAGTCGCCCCCCCCCCCCCCAGACCACCTTCACACCATGTCACGCACTCCAATTACTTTCGATCCTCCCCTCCTCACCCTCTATTATTTCCACACACGCCCCCTGCCCATGCAAAAATAGGTGACGAACGAGCGCGACGCCTTCAAAACCGAGCTTCTCAGCCACCGTCAACTGCTCCTCGCGCTTATGCAGTAACTGCAATCTGGGCCGAAAAAGAAGAAAAGAACAATCGTGTCCGGAGTATGCCTGTGTATGAATGCCGGTCAAATAAAAATACCCAAATCCTTGAAACATTGGAATGGAGGGGTGGTGGGTTGTATTCCCCCGTTTGAGGGGGTGTGAGGACACCCGGGGGCGATGTGGGGCATGGGCCGGATGGACTTCGTGAAGGGGCACTTATTATGCTCCGGTGAAGCGGAAGGGGGGTGTGGAAGCTTGGCTGAGGAGGACGTTTTGCAGTGCCCCCCCATTGTCAGTGATGATTTTTGAAGAAATTTCCTGGCCTTCAATAGTGATTTGTGAATCGGGAGTTTTGTTTGAAATGAGGGGAGGAACCCTCAACCCCCAGGCAAGGAAAAAGAAGAAAAAACGAGCGAGGGGAGAAACCGTTGGCGACAAGGACTGGTGGGTCGCGGCAGTACTTGGCACTGTAGCCCAACGAGGACAAAGGGAGAAGGAAGAGGCTTGGGACCGCTCTTCCGCCTATTCATCCTCATCCCCGCAGTTCATCCGCCCTCCCCACATTCCCTCCTCCCTCCCTCCCCTCCTCGCGGAGCCTGAAGGACTCATCGCTGAAGATGTTTGTTATTTGGATTGTAGGAGCGCGAGTTTGCCTAATCCGATTCTTCGACCTTCTCGCGCGTGCATGCTCTCTGATGGACGAGCTTGAACCTTCGGTCAGTGATGCCAGGCACCTCACGATCCCGCGGGACCGGGCTAGCGAAGCGGCATACTTCTGCGCGCAGCCTGGATGACGATTCCGTACCGGTCGCGAGTGAGTAGAGGGGCGACTTTCATTCTCTTTCCGCATTTTTGGGTTCATCCAAGATGTGACCGTGCATTCAAAGACAATCGATACATGGAGCTCGTGGATTGCCGATAGGCCAAAAACCAGACCGAAGACGCAAGGAGCAAAACTATCCGGGCGCAAAAGCAAAAGGCACAGCTCGAACTCATGCTGGAAGAGAAAACAGAAAGCATGAGTTGCTCCGACCCCTACCCGGAACCACAAACTATAGCAGCTGACAAGAACGCCATCCACATAGGCCATGTACTTGACCGAAGATGCTGAGCGTCAAATTGCGCACGCTGTGTCCAGAATGGCCGCATCACACACACACACACACACCCCGCCCCCTCCCCTCCCACGCGCTGCCCCGCTGACAATAACAGCATCCACGAACAGGCCAATTGCCAGCTCCAAGAATGCACACTCGAGCTCGCAAGCGCGAGGGGGCGCGCCGACTTTGCGCAGCTCAGCAAAGATCTCATAAAACAGAGGCTTGACGAGTCCGGTGCGGACTTACAGAGAGTGAGCCTTCACCGCCTTCCCTACTCTGAAAGCATAGCACAACCTTCATTTTATTTCAATTGCCTATCTTCCTCCTCACCCTACTTACGTTTCACCCCTTCTCTCCCCGCGCTTGCACATAGGTGACCGCCGAGCGCGACAGCTACCATACGGATAACAACGTTTACCTCCGCGCGCTCGATGACATCGGGCGTCTGCGTTTGGAATAGGGTCGGGGGAGCATACGCGTCCGGAATGTGACGTGGTCGGTGGTGCCGGTGGAATGAACGATGCTCGTATCCATGGAGCGTAGATATTCGTATGACGCAGTTCATTTAGAAGATGGAGTGGCGGGGGAGTTAGGGGCGGGCGGGGGCTGTGGTGGAGGTTTTGGATTGCACTTGTGAATGAGTCATGCGTATCCTCGGTTGAAGCGTGAGGTGTGTGGAAGACCGAACAGGACGTTTTAGCTGTACTAATTACTCATGTGTGTGCCTGGTTTCACATAGATGATTTCTTTGTTTATGTGTGAGCACGTCTCCGCTAGCTAGCCTTTCTTGCTCGCACGAGCGGAAACAACCCAACACCAGCCAGTTTCTGGCCGCCTTCCCATCCGCTGCACTTGGATTTCGAACAGGAAAAGATCATATTCTCATTAGCGTCTTCTCCAGAGCTCTGAAATGACGCAGCCCAACACAGCCAGCGTCCCGGAGTATGCCCACCCCCTGGCCTTGGACTTCGAATAAGAAAAGATTTTCTCCTCATTAGCGATTTCTAACGAGCTGAACATATTCCACTGCTTGACGTCCCAGGATGGGTTCGAGGCGGGGTCCTCGGGTGGAGGAGCTGCGGTGACTGGGGGCCACTACAGACATGCACGTTAAATGTCCGGATTACCCCCACCCTGCTCCGCTCACAAAGACAGAAACGACACCGAACAGGCCAAAAATATGCTATTGGAAGCGAAGCTCGAGAATGCAACGGCGAAGGGCAAACCGCGCTGGTGGTGCAAGAGCACCCGATTCCAGGGTACACTGAAGAATGCGACGCCGTCCGGCCGGCCTCGTCGAGCTTATTCTGTCGCTGGGCGTTTTGCATCCTTTGCACCACCACTCCTCCACGCGCGGCACCACTCCTAACAACAACCAATTGGTCAATGAACAATTCCATCACTACCTAAGGCAACTAGAACGCTGAGGCGGAAGACCTCAGACGACGCTGCACGACGCTGCACGAGCTGCACACGCGCGCTTGTGGGTTACGTAGCTCCAGATTAGGCAAGCATCGGAGATCTTGAGTTTGTTCGCGGCTCGGCACCAGAAGCCGTCCTTTCCTTCCCTTTCCTCGCCCCAAGGAAGCTTCCTCCCCTGTCGTCGACGACAACCTACCCGCGGAAGACTACCGCTTGAGGCTTCCATGCGTTCCCGCCTGTTACCTCCCGACACTAGACCGCCTGCCACCGGGCCCCCTCGTCGCCTCCCCTGCGAAAAAAAGCATAAAAGCCAGCTCTTCGAAACCTCGTTGATTGCAGGGGAAATATTGGCCGCTAATCTAAGCTTGCCTGTCAATCAGCCTGCAATTGCAAGTCCAGGGGTTCAGGGGTGTTCTCCATCCCGAGCTGCAGCTCGGGGCAGAAAGCTGTTTGGAGGGGTTGAAGTGTGGTGTAAGGAAGAAATGGGGTGGTCGGGGAATACTTGGTGTACTGGAGAGGGGGTGGTGTTTTTCAATCTCGCGCAAGAAACTGCAATGTCACCAAACGCTATGTGCATGTGCCTGGAGGGCGTGAACGTGATCTGGTGCTGCCTGTTTTTTTGGGGGGGGTGGTGTCAAGCAAGCGTGAAATATTTCGGCGAAAGGAGAGCACTTCAAAGAGGGAATAAAACTGCACCAGGAAACCTATACTAAGAAAGTCTTACAAAGATTGAACCATGCAGACGAGTATTCATTGGAGTCGACTATGATTCACCATGAACTTGTATTTGGCTAATTACACATGGCCAGACATCTCATTCGCAGTGTCCTTGCTTGCTCGTTTTAGCAAAGAACCCTCTGTTTGCCACTGGAACGGCGTTAAACATGTTCTAAGATACCTTGCTGACACTGTTGACCAGGGTCTACTTTACACCCGAGGAAAAACTGCCACACTTGAATTAATCGGCTATGCTGATGCCGGGTTCATGTCTGATCCCGCGAAAGCTAACCACAAACCGGATATGTATTCACCAACAATGAAACTGCCATTTCATGGCGTTCAGTGAAACAGTCCATCACGGCAACGTTAACGAAACCCTCTGAGATTCTTGCACTCTATGCTGCAAGCTGTGAGTCGGTATGGTTCAGAGATTGAATCTCCACTGTATGAGGATCATGCGGTTTAATAGTGAACAATGGTCCAACCGTTATCTATGAAGATAATGCGGCCTGAGTTAGGCAAATGAAAGACGGTTTCATAAGAGGGCAAAACACTAAGCATATTGCTCCCTAGTATTTCTTTGCGCATGATCTGCAACAAGAAGGGACTATCGATATTGCTAAGATTCAATCATGCGATGACATTGCCGATTTATTTACTAAAGCTTTACCAGCGACAATCCATTGGGGCCTTGTCATGAAGCTGGGAATGCGTCAACTTCATAACCTTCAGAAGTCTAGATAATGGAATGTCTATTTTGTTCAAGGGGGGAGGTCTTCAGGGGGAGACTCCCAATGTCACTCTTTACTTACCATGTTGGGTAAAAGTTTGACGAGACCATTATAGAATATATTTCTATTCCCCGTCTCATCCTTCGTCGAGAGGGAGTGTTATGATAACTCCTATTCTGTGCGACTAAAGCATTCGACTATTGTCTACCGTACGTCCTGAGGTTTAAAAGTTCCGTGAACACTTGGCATTCCATCCTCAGGAGTTGGTACTCCAAGGAGGATTGATCAATGCCAGAGACACTGTGGATTCATCCTATTCATGAATCATAGGACACTCTCCATCCATTGCTTGTCAATAGGGAACTTCTCCTTGATTATGAATTAGACAACACGTCCTTTAGAGGAATCACTGTACTTTAGAACATCAGCTCTATCTACAATGAAGTGAACAATGGTCATTGTCTAATGGACAACAATACTAAGATTTAATATTGTTTAGAAAATGGACAACATTACTGATTTCTAGTATTGTCTAGGACAATAATACTAATTATTTGATAATGTTTAGACACTGGACAACAATACTAATTTCTTAGTATAGTCTACTAGCCTTAGTATTGTTTTCAATCACTTCTGGCGTGGTGGCCTATTGAGTTTTGTTTTAACTGGCACCCAACCAATCAGGGGAATATGGGCACCTTTGATCTCCAATGCATTCCTCTTCACTTCATTCGAGCAACTCAAATTATCTCCTATTGCGTTTACCGATGCCTGTGGCACTTTACTCCCGCCATTCACTGGCCATTGACTAATCTCAGAAATTATTTCAAGTGATTTACAATGCGGTTCCCTATGGCATGGGAGAAGTGTTGAGTTATCTACAACGCCATTTACTGCTTCACACGGCCATGCAGCGTCGACCGTCTCACGCAATCGAGGCTCGTCATTCCAAAACACCACCCACGCCCAACCCTCGCTCCTCATCCATGAGCAGGAACTACTACATCTGCTGAACACGGGGGTGCACCAGCCTCCTTTGCGTTTGCTTGAGGCCCCTGAAAGCAGGTAGAACTCTTCTTCGCCCCTCGCCCACCTGAGCCTCCCTCCATGCTCGAAATCACAACCCACTCACTCAGGCTGCATTCCTCGCCAACAAACGTCAGCCACTGCCTCTTCTGCTGCTGCACTCAGGGTGAGCCAACTGCGTTCAACTGCGTTGGCCTGAGCAGAGCGCCTCTTCGCAGATCAGGCCCCCCCGCCCGGCCCCCCATCAGGCACAAATGTGTTGGTCGAAACGGGCTGCTGCGCAAAGCGGAACTTTGGCTCCCATGGCTTTCCTCATCTTCGTTGCCCCCCACCCTCACCCCTATCAACACGACTGTTGAAAAAAAAGCCAGCTTATCAAGTTCCCCCTTGTCATCCCCCATCCAAAAGACACAGGTTTTCAACCCATCCCAAAACCATGGCCATAATTGATAAATGCCGTTGTACTGCCCCGGCCACGCCTCCCGCCGGAGCGTCACCCACCAGGGATGGCGCACCCCCCATCGCAGAGGGCACGCTTCCCTCCACTGTGAAACCTTGCCGCACCCGTACCACGCCTCGCGCTCCAGCCTCACCTGCCCCCGGGAGGACACCCCCCCCACCCGAGGGCGCTCCCCCACCCACGAGCAATGCTGTGACCATTATTGCAGCGTTGAATGTGGCGATGCGCAAGGCCAGGCTGTCCACGCATAGGGAGCATTGGGCCAACCTCCCTGAGGGCACCATGAGACAGTATGCCCCAAAGAAGAAGGAGTTCCTGCGCTGGTGTGACAAAAAGGGGTTTGACTTGGGGTCTCGATGCACGGTGAACGAGGACAAGGCGCATTGGTTTCTGCAGTCAGAGGTCGTGGGCCGCGTGGTCCGCAACAAGAAGAGGAAGGCAACAGAGGAGGGGCAGGAGCAAGAGCCAGAGCTGAAGAAGGTGGGCTTCTCTGTGGTTGATGCATACGTGAATGCCCTGACTGACCTGTGGGGGCAGCAGGTGAACAAGCAAGCAAACACTCACCAGCACCCTTGCGCCAGCAGAACGCAGGTGATCATGCGCTTGCTCGAGTACGTTCATCCCAACAAAAACAAGCGGCGCAAGAAGCAGTACGTCAACCGTGGCATCGGGACACTGCTGGATAGCTTCAGCTCATCTAAGGAGCTCCTCATGATCACCCATGGCGTCTGGAGGCGCCACAATGGTATCGGCATACACAACAGGCTCGCGTTCCTCCTCTGCTTCAACGTGCTGCTTTGGGGGAGAGACGTGCGTACCTTCGAGCTCCCTGATCTCCACTGCGTTCTCCTGCCCAACGAGGGTATCTCCAAGTGTTACGCCTTCATTGCTGTCCTGCAGCAGGGGAAGACAAACCAGTTTGGCAAACCGCAGTATAGAGCCACGATGTGCCAAAAGGAAGTCTTTTTGTGCCAAATTGCATTCCTCGCCGCATATCTCTTCCGGCGCTTCCACAGTGCCGGCGAAGCGTTTCCTACGCTCTACTTCAACAGCAAGTGGAACAATATCAAGCTACCACCAGGCAATAAGGGGCACACAAAGACGATGTCGTATACCAATCACCTTGCGTTCATGATTAAGGGTCTCAAGCGCACTGGCCTGCTTGTGTAGGCAAAGACACACATTGGTCGCGGCAGCGGGGCACACATGGCAGAGTTGGCTGGGGCCAGCGAGGATCAGATCCAGCGCATGGGGCGCTGGCAAAACTTGGCTCTGACCGGGTGCTACCTTACGCAGATCCATTGCACAGGCCTCCGAGCGATTAGCAGGTTCCCAACTACTGCTGGGCACTACTTTCTCCGCCCTGCTACTGTACAGCCACCGGCCGATCCTGCCCACAGGTTTTCCTCGATGCAGACGTCTGGCTGCGTTGCATCAAGGACTCCAACGACGACAGCTGCCCTCCCAACATCGCGGCCGCCGGGTTCCTTTGGCTCCCAAAGGTCCTCCCTGTCACTTTCCTCCCGGACTCCGTCACCCTGCGCCAGGAATTTCCCAATCACACCCTGTAAAACGACCCCATCTTCCTGTCGCTGGCCTACCTCGAGTTCAAACGCGTTCTTTCTGGCGAGGAGCACGGCACCTGACCCCACGCACAGCTTCCTTGCCCGTGCCATGCTCGACATGGTCGCGGCCATCTATGACGGCCGCACGAGTCTCACGGCGGACATTACGGCCGGCCACGAGCGTACCACCGCTGTGATGAACGCTGCATTGACACCAGTTGAGGAGCACATTGGCAGCGTGCAGGACAGCCTCGGCAGCGTTGTTGCGCGTGCCTCCTCTGCGCCTGTCCAGCGCATTGCCGGCAACAGCTCAGGCAGGCGCTTCTCGGTGGTGTTGAGACGCTCCAGAAAGGTCTCCAGGCACCGGCTTTGGGAGCTTGGCCAGCGCCTATGCGGCGCATGTGGGCAGCAGGAGACAGTGCAGGTGGGGAGGAGGATTTCGGGGGTGCTAGTAGCAACAAGGATGGAGAGATAAGGGCTCAGGTTCCGGAGCCAGCGGAAACCCCTGCACCTGCCTCCAGCCCTTCTCTCGGTTTCATGATGTGCCAGTCGTTGAGCATGGAGGCTGATCTTTGGCGGGTGTGGATGGAGGGCTAAGGACGGCGGATGCCTGTAGAGGCCTCGGAGCAGCAACTTGGGACCGCCTGGAGGAAAGCAATTCGGGACAAGAAGTTCTACTACAACTGCAAACCCATCATCAACGAAATCCGCAGGATCGCCACAGCTCTCGGAATCCCTCTCTTCGAAGCCGTTGGCATCTTGGACGGCCAGCGCCTCAGCCTGGCCTCCCTCGACCAGCTCATGAAGGCAATCTAGCAGGGACGTAAGGAATAAGTTTAATTGAAATGTAGCGGGGTCCGGGATTGTTGGTTTGAGGTTGTTTTCCTTATTTTTCCTTTTTACTGTCATTTTGTAGTGTTTAGTGTGTTTTTGCTTCGGTTTTTATTTGTTACGCCCTTTGTTAAGACATTAAGCAACAGCTGCGTCTTCCCCTTATCCACTCAGTTTATCGGCGTCTAGCGGCGAGGGGGCGTCAGCGGGACTCGGAGCCGCTTGTCTTACACTCGAGACTTCTTGTCTCTTTCCTCCCCCGCCCCCCTGCTTCCTGTTCCGATGATTGGGCATTC
>KZ994240.1:0-13833 GCA_003614705.1 Blyttiomyces helicus | reverse complement strand
TCCCCATCGAATTATAGGGGGAAGACAGTTTCGCCACCCCTGCCCCGCTGGGGAATTAGGTAAGGATCCACACAAGGGTCAAACTTTTGCAGTACTCTTGGTGACCTTCAGTAAGACCCTACTTAACCATGGTTAATATCAAACATCCTCACTGCACATGGTGCCTCACTCTGGAAATGCAGCCACAACCCGCGACATTGCACTAGCACCTTCATCTGATCTTTGGTAACAAAATTGTTCTAAGCTTATCATTGCTCACTAGAAAAACATACCTGACCTCAATGACTTTCCTGCCACTTACACTTCATCAGAACACAAACAACAGAAACATTAAAAACTTGTCAAAAAAAACTCGAAAATCTGCTCACTTTCTGTGGCAATGCTCTACATAGCTTACTAAAGTACCAATAGTGTGCCTGCATTTTTGTCACATCCAATTTTGAAAGTGCTTTTGAATGATTCGCGCGAATTGATTCCTGTTGGCCTCCAATCAACAACATCGCCGTTAAAACGGCCTGATGATAATATATAATATTGGATGAGGAATTTTCCACGAGAACATGAAAAGTGGACATCAACCACAAATGTGATTTTGTTCAACGTGAATAGATTATATTGAAAGTGCTTCCAATTGATTGATAAGAAACAAAGGTAAGGAAAGTACGAGGAACAAACTGAAGCTGTCATCTTTACATTCCTTCAAGATATCAGTACAGTAAGTTGTTAGTGATCGATAAATGTTTGATGTTGTGCATGATGTTGTGAGAAGAAAAATTTGAGAGGAAATCCAAAGAACCAATCGACTCTTTGTTACTCATTTACTTATAAAATGAACCTAAGGAAAAGTGACTACAACCAATCGCCTCCATGTTTTCAATGAAAATTGATTGAATCATTTCATAGACTATATTGCAACAAATAGAAACCTTTTTCAAACCGCACACAAGACAATCGCCACCAAAACTTATATGCAATCTTGGGAGGTTGATTCCAAAGCTGCTTGCACTTGAATCAATTGTTTTGGTTACAGAACTTGTGGATGCAGTTTTACTAGTTCCTGACAATAGGCTTGGTGTTGAAGCTGGTATTGTACTTGGGGATGTACTTGACGTTAGGTTGCAACTCGGCTATGTAAGCTGCAATTTGTTGCAAATGTGAATGCTTGCTATAATCATTTTTTGCGTGTATAGTGACATTCTCGTTCAATGCTTAGTTATGACTAGTTATGACAGTTATGACTTGAACTTCATTAGTGCTATTTCCATTATCACTGGTTCGACCAGGTATTGCAACAAAAATTTATCTTGGACTAGATCACTCTGATGATGCACTCTCATTGCGACTACCGGTGAAGTTGACAACATGCCTTTTTTTATTTATTTTGTGTTTTAAACTTAAAACCATTTCCCGATTCTTTTCTACAAAAATAACCATTATCAGTATGATAAGATAGCCATGAAAAAATTGTATGTGAAAAGAAGCACATGAGATCTTGATCAGAATACGAAATGTATCAACCGTGCTTGCGGTGCTTGTTTTGCTTTGCATTTGTAGTTATGACAGTTTTTGACAATTATGCCAATCTAGGGCAATTGGGATTTCAATTGTGATGCCAAAGGCGTTGATAAAGTTGAGACTGACGTTAAAGGAAAGGGAGGTGGTCCCACATGGTGCATCATTTACTTGCAGCTGCCCAGGTGGAATTGTGTAGATCCAAGCGTGAGACATGGCCTCAGCACATGCCACCACTCCAGTTGCTTTCCTGAGTTATCCAATGATGCCTGTGCCTCATAATCGGGCAGCACAGCCCAATATTTGCCTATGCCGCCAATATAGTGGGAACAAACTCTTCAGAGATGTCCCCCCCTTTGCCACCAACAACAATGCAAAATGCAATGAATTGGTCCTTGATGGCAGGCGTTCTTGGATCTTCCAATCCATAGGCTGATCCCGCCAAGAAAATATGAAAACAAGGCGGAATTGTTTTATGATATGCACCTATATTTCCCATGATTGTCTTTGATATCAACGTTTTGTCCATCTTGCAATCAAGAGCATGCCTCCCCTCAAGCTTAGATAGCTTGCAATTTTCTTAGAAGTGCTTACAATCAAATGCATCTATTTGTAGATAAATAAACTTTTGCAAAGGGGGTTTAGCAAGAACTGGACGACATGATAAAATTAGACGTTTGAACAGCTCCTCTCTTTTGCATCTCAATCGGGTTTTCATTTTCCTTTCCAAGTGCCAGCACACAAAGCGAAAACTAAAAATGTTTGTGGCAGCCGTCGTAAAGATATATGTTTAATAATGAACATATGTCAAAATATTTCTCAGATGGCCTGTAAAAAGCTCTTGTGTCAACGGAAGCTACTATAATCAATGTCTCGGACCCTTCAGCTGCGCCTCCCCCAGACTAAGCTGGCGCATTTTATTTCATGGTGAAAACAGGTACACATTGCTCTGCCTGCTTTTGCGTGTTGTCTAACCCACCCCGAATCCCATCCCATATGGCACATCTCACATCTGAAAAGACCTGCCACATCTCTAAAACATCGCATCACGGATCCCATATGGAAGGTGCTTTGGTCTGTAAGCTCCTCAACTTGTCCAAGCTCCCTTGCACAATGTTTTTTTCCTGGCTTCTTTTACTATGATCTATTCTTCTTTTGGGAAGGTCAGGTTGGAGGAAGGGCGTGAACTTTGGAGTTGCGATCATAGGTCAATGGTGCAGTTTTTGTATCGGATTGGTTGATCTATGCAAACCACCTACCAAGTCGAAGAACACCGGAAGCTGACTTCCCCTTGTAAGCTGTCCAAATATGACACAGATATCTTGGCCGTCTCCTCCATCTGTTGGCAGAACCTTGCGTGCTTGGATCAAGGTGTAGCGTTCCTTTTTGCTTTGATCAGTTTTGGTGATGCTAGAAAGGAATGAGGTCTGATCTGGTAGCACAAATGTTTAGAGACACGAGCCAAGCAACATGATGTACTTCTGGCAATGCCCTCACAAATAACATTCTTAAAATTCTTCAAATGCATGATCATCCACCAAGGAATATCTGACCTCCCCTATCCCAGTCTTGGAACCGATCGGTGGGGGCCATTACAGGTTCACCTGCAAACCCAATAAACAACTATTGAAGCTTAAATTTTCCAATGAGCTCAACCCTTCTGTGTCCCCATGTGACACAACTAAAAGGACCAAGAAAGATATCACGAGACTCCTGAGCAACCTGAAACTTGCAGGGGCGGAGTCGGTATTGCCCTCCATTGTCGAGAGCATCCTCTACTGGCCGGGCTGCTCTAAACTTGAAGCCAATAACTTTCAACCCTTGACCCTTGATAACATACCCAAACTCAAAGTGTATATCATCAATCGCTTGAACCCCGAAAAGACCGAATTGGTGAGCAACAAGCAACTCCGAACAGACCGTACAGTAGAGCCCGTGATCCCGGAGGATATCCAACGGTAACCCAGATCTATGCTCTGTGTCGCCCACTGCGATGGTTGCTGCCCCCTGAAGGGCTCTAGGAGGGAGGGGCACCTTGAAGGAACTTAAGAGGTCCCTTTGTCCTAGAAATGGAAACAATATGAAGGGCTGCCCTCATATATGGGCAATGTGTTATAGGCGAAGGTGATGGAGGATACTGATGAAGTCCAGAACAGTATGCTGATGTACAATAATGTAAACCACGGGTTAGACCAGCAGCACTGCACTGTTGTTCATAAGGACAGCTGCCGGGGCATACTCATCGTGTCTCCGTGACCAGATGAGCATGTGAAGAAAAAGGCTGGCACATTCCTCCAGCTTCCTGACCTGACCACAGAGTTATTGTGGCTGGTTCTTTTGTCAATCCTGCATGATTGTGGTTTCTTCCAGAGACCGTAGTACTCAAGAGGTTGCAGGCTGGTACATAGGGACTTGAACAAAAGGAGGGACCAGGAGGCCGTTAGGATGGGGACCAATGACAACTGTCAAGGCCTACATATGGTCCGCAGGAGAAGCGACAGTTGAAGTGTCTACAATGTCTAGTAAGTGTTGTTGTGAAATGAACGTAGCTGCCGTGGCCAAGACTCCCTTCACAAACACCAAGTTTCAAACAGGATATAATAGATAAAACTGCCCTTCATCTTTATAGGATTGTCCACAGGCTGCAGAGTAGCAGAAGGTCTCGTAGCCTGTCAGGCGGTGGCGTAGCTGGATGGTGTGTGTTTTGGAGGTTCCACACTTGATGACACAGAGCATTACCTTATCCTGCTTGTTTGATTTATTTCTGTTGATCTATCGCAATCTTCAAATTCAAGCAATGGTCATATTCAAGTAAATCTTTAAAATCTGACCAAAATATACATTCTTTATTGATAGATAATCTTCCTTAGTAATTACTTCCCCCTTTCCGAATTGTGTGTAACCAAACAGTTGGCCCCCACTGACTCAGATGGAATCACTTCATAAAGGGTCATAGTTCAAAGGCCATGCCACACATACAAAATTCTCGACAAACCTTTGAACCTGAACACATGCACTCACCACGACAGATGATCAGCTTCAAAAAACTGAACAAGATCGAAGCATATTCCAACAAACTTCCTGAAGACATGATAGCAGCAGCTGTTGGTAAATGTCTGGAGCTCAAGGCCAATCTCCGCAAATTACACACAGGAAAGAAGGAGTCTTTATCCATCTGGGATGGCACTGAGGACAACATTGCAAAGATTCTCTTGCCGGATGCTTCCTGAGTCTTCAAAAGCTTTTTACTGTGGACGCATCCTGACGATGGAACCAAGCATGAACCGCCCCTATGGCTTGGTAAGTTGTGATATTGTGTTTGAAAGATGAACAACCATTGCACTAGTTGAGTTTTCATTAATAAGTTTTCCCTTCATCATGGAGGAAACGATTCAGCTTGTTCATAACATCTGGATCAACCATTCAGAAAGCACAACACACACGTACATAGATCTAATCTTGCTCAACATACCAAATCATAGGGTTTTGGAAAGGATAGCATGCTGGGGCGAAGTCCAACTCACTTGGACCTGGGGGACGAAGATCCTTACCGGCGACTCAGACTACGTTCTTGAAACAACCCAAGACTACAGGAGCACAATGCTCCCATACAGGGAGCCCATGTTCACGGAACCAGACATTTGGCAGATTGTTGCATACTGCAGGATCTTTCAGAAGTTGTGGAAACTGGCATCCCCACCATATGGGAGCAGGTGCAGCTTCTTGACCGACCAGGTCGAATTGTATTTCAATCATATCAACAAGTTAAAACTTTTCAACTATGGTGGTTTATATGTTTGCCAATGCAATCATATGGCTCTGGTACATCCTCAACTGCGCCAAAAAGACCATCCCTTACAAGAACCCCACAACTGGAAAAAAAGACCTGGGCAAGAACGAGCTCTAAGGGCATTTCCAGGGTGCAGTATCGGAAAAGTTTGATTTCCTATTTGAAATCTTACTTCCTCGTCCACATTGTCATGAAAAAACATAAGAGCCAAATAATCTCTGGATGTCTATCAAATACAAATGTCGTTTTGTGTCGACTACAACTGTCAGTTGATTGTTCTGAATGTTGAATGTTAAAGATGTTGATTTTTGATTGTTTTGTTGAGATGTTGATTATTGATTGTTGATTGTTGATTGTTTTGTTGATTGTTTTGTTGATTGATTTGTTGAGATTTTTGTTGTTGAATAATGATCATTGATGGTTTGGTTGATTGTTGAGATGATTGTTTTAATGAGTTGTTGATTTTGATTGTTTTTTTAAGATGTTAATTGTTGATTGTTTTCTTTAGATGTTAATTGATGATTTTCGATAGTTGATTGATGAGTGTTTTGATGATTTGGAATGTAGAATGTTGATGTGTTGAAGATGTTGAAGATTTTGAATGTTGAAGGTGTTGAAGCCGTTTAAGATTTTGAGTGTGGATATGTTGAGAATGTTGAAGATTTTGAATGTTGAAGCTGTTGAAGCTGTTGAACATATTGAAGGTGTTGAAGTTTTCGAATGGTGAAGATGTCAAAGATCTTGAATGTTGAAATGTTGAAGATCTCAAACATTTGGTTGAAATTAGTAAGATATTGAAGTTGTTGAAGATTTCGAATGTAAAAATGTTGAATGTTGAAAGAATTCAACGAATGTCGTAATGTTATTTATTAACAAGAAAGATTCATAATGTTGAATGCTGAATGTTGGATAACTTCGGCTTCATTTTGAATTTCAACCTAGAAAAGATATATCAATACCTTTAAGGATTCAAAAGGTATAAAGAGGTAAGGAATTCGGACCAGAACTTGAAGTATAAGATGATTCGATGTATTATATTTTGGTACTTGCACATTTACTGAACTAAATTGAATGAAGACTAACTAAAGTGAATTAGTCGACATTTAAAACTCTGCATACAGGAACAGTAAACAAGACATGATCTGAAGTGCTGCTAAGTGGAATGATGAGAACAACTAAGTTAATGCGGGCAGAGCTCCTGTCATTTGAAAGATTGTTGATTTTCAAAGGAGGAGAAATTTATTCAAGCTAATTCACTAAAACTGATTTTTTGTATATCTAAAACGAGGGATAGAAGGCGCGCAAAATGGACCATGGTAAGGCATGTATTGTGTTACCATAGTGAGTAACAAGAGAGATATCGAGTGTTTTCAGGAAGTATTATTGATATTTTTGTGCTAATTGTTCCAATGTAGTGCATGTGGCGTCTTGTGTCGCAGTAAGTTACGGTCACAAGGATTTTTTTTTTTTAGAGTGAGCCAAAGTAAGGTGGGAATAAATTTGGTACAAATGTTGGTATGAAGGTATTTGGCCCAAGGTGGTGCAAGGTGGCTGCAAGTGCACGGTGAGGCCCAGAGTGAGGATTTATGGGTGAAGAGGGGATGTAGTGGAGTCAGAATCAGGCAACAGGATGGGTAAGGGGAGTGGGGAAGTAGTTTTAGGGCGAATTGGGGTAATGTTTGGCATAGATTGTTGATTTGGATCTGTTGGAAGCGCAGTGCTCGTTTGTGGGTGAGAGTTGCATGTGAGCGGAATTCACAACGTCCAGAAGCAAATTTTGTTACCAAAGTAGATCATGTCCAAGTTAATGACTGAACAACTTTTTGTTGGCACCGTGAAGCTTGTTGTCAACAACATCATCAATTAGATGCTGTAGGGACTGAGGGGAAGCAGTTTGATTCTTAAGTTGTTAAAAGAACTTACAACAATAGAACTATTGAATGATCGTCCTTGACAAGAAGGAAGCAGTCAAAGCGATGACTGTGATGAAGTTCGTCACCTCAAAAAATGTCAGCTAATTCGCAGAAGTAAGGCAATAAGAACAAGGAGAACCCAGATGTGGAGTTGCATAGGCTACGTCGGAATTTTGATAGTGTCCAGGAGGACATCAGGTGCCTCGACATTGGTGTATTTGAAGGTTTTGAAGATGTTGGAGAACTTCTGGTCAAATTTATGTGACTGTGCCCGCCATTGGGAAAGTCAAGTGTAATGTTTTTTTCATAAGGGAATGGTCGAACATGAGTATGAAGAGAGACAGCACATAAAGCGAGAGGGATTGGAGGAACTTACCTCTTGCAAAGGACCAAGATCTACGAAAAAAGTGAGGAGAAAAGAGCACATCCTCTAATGTCCTTTGCTGTTGAAGGTGAATTTGTTGAGGCCAAATCTCAAGGTCAAGAAGAGAATGGCAGAGGATGGAGATTATGAGGTTGCAATCGTGTGTATACTCGATGAGATCAACAAAGTCATAGGTGCATTGCAAGTCATTTTTGATAACTCCGCCAGTGTGGGAAGAAGGACATAGCACACTGTTGAGACATTTGGGATTGTTCAAGTAGGAAGGAAGGTTTGGATTGCTCTGGTCCATGCCATCAAATATAAAGGAAGAGAAGGGTTTCGCTTGTAGCTCAGGCCATTTCCAAGTCGCATTATCATGCTTGAGAGACTGTCTGAGATGGGAGGAAGAGAGGAAGATGATGAGAATAGGGAAGAGGAAAAAATCAGTACGAGAATAATGAAAATAATCAATCAGGTTCAGATGTTGTTGACAACCCTCTAAGATAGCTTTGTGGTTGTTATTGCCTAAAAACTTGTTGGCAAAAAAGAATTCCATCTCTGCACAAAAATTGCACATTGGGAAGATAGAAAGCTTTTAAGTTCAAACTGCCTTCTAAATGTGGGAAAAATATGGTTAGTGAAGGGAAAAGGGCAAAAGAATGGCTGCATTGCTGATAACCAATAATGAGTTGCTCAGATATTGTAAAACTGGGTGGGAGAGCCAGTTCTGACATAATTGTAATCCTTAAGGTAATTAGTGTAGAGAGGTGCCTTAGTGTAGCTAGGGAGATAGATGATGCAAGATTCAGGCTGGGTATTGCCTGATGTTGAAATACAGGAGTCAAACCAGACAAGTAGCGGCATGGTTTTTTCACTAGAGCGTCTCTCAAAAAGGCATGGCGTTTTGAGGCGCCTGTGTCGAGGTTGTGGAAGCGAACTGTGGATAGAAGGTGGACTTGGACATGAAGTCTGTGATCGAGAAATGCCTTTAAGGAGCTGTTTGACTGCGCAAGTCGCCATCGTTTCAGGCAATGATTATGTGAATATTGTTCTTTCATTCCTGCTGGAAAAAGTGTATTATCAAAAACCAGGGTTAGGCCTACGGATTTGAGAAAAAATTGAACAAATGAAAGGTAACAATTAAGTTGATTTACCATTTTATGGACAACCGCAAAGCAAGGGTCCCGAAGGATGGAGGCTGGTATATCTTTCCAGCATTGCTCCTTGCAAAAAATTGAGGTGGTAATGTAGTCAACAGAAAATTCGCTGTGTGCAAGGTTTTCTTATTGGCGAAAATGTATCGATAAGGAAGGGAGTAGTCAGAGAGTCATAATGAGTGAATTTAGAAAAAGATGGATGAATTTTGAAAGTGAAAGGAAGCCCATATGTCATGTTGTAGGAGAAGGTGGAGGTACAAGAAGGGAGGAGAAAGGCGGAGAAGCACATGAGAAGACAGGGAGGGAATGATGATAGCAACATGATACTTGAGGAAATAGAAGCAAGGGAAGGGCAGGAAAGAGATCCCTTCTGTGGATTTGCTTGCAGGAGCCGCTAGGGTATGACGAGGACGTGGATTTGCACTTGGAAAAAAATAACGAGGGGTGCTTTCTTGCCGATTCTTCTTGTATCACCAAGACACGGAAGTGGAAAGTAAATTTGCAACTGGCGGTGAAGGAGATAGAGTATGGAAGTGTCACCAGGGACACCACAGATGTAAAATTTCTAAGGGTATAGATAAAATTGGGGGGAAACCCCTACTGCTTTACTGGTATGTGGTGCCATACCCCAGCCGGTTAATTGGAATGCTTTGGATATGGCTAAATTTTCTTTTGTTTTTTTATTGGGAGCGCTCGGCGTCATCGAGTACCTTTCCTATAGAAATATATTGAGACCGCAGATTGGACTTCCCTAGTCACACTGGCTCTGTTCTTGAATTGAGTGCATTTTAAAAGCATATTTTCGAGTGCTCTGTAAAATTCGGGAATCCAGAATGGCTGAGACTCCAATAAAAGCTGCTGCAGCATTGAAGGATCTGATGTGTGTCTGAAGGAAGGTAGCTTCCTTGGAGATATGAAGCACAAGGCAAGAGAGAGGCTGAATTTCTTTTGAGTCCAGAAACAGCTCATTGATATACTCGGTGTGCGTCCGCAGCAAGCATTAAACTCTGGATTCTTCACGGAAGAAGTGGGTACTATTTACCCTATCTGCATGCACGCCTAACAGCTTTTATAATGTACAGATCCAAAGGGAGGGGTCCAGTTGAGTCCAAATTCATGTCCCGTTTCAGGTGAGGGTAGTGAAACTTGCCTGTCAGCGCCATTTCCTCTGATCGTATTTTGCCTCTCGTTGTGTGCCTTTGATTCAGATGTTCAACAAGGTAGGTGCTCCTCAAATCCCTCTGTCAAGAAGAGCTCCAAGTGTGTGGCTATTTTTGCATCAAGGGAGAAGGTGATGCTTCAGCTGCTTCAGCTTCAGAGCTCTTCGCGGCCTCCTCCCTCTTCTTGCTCTTATCCAAAGTTGACTCCTGCATCCGAAGATCACTTGTACGGTTCTGACTGCTTTCAAGATGACGCAGAGTTTGCTGCTCTCATTAAGTCTCAGTTCAAAGCTTTCAAGGAGCTTCCGGTGAGTCAACTGGGGCGAGGGTGGGGATGGGCGGGGGGCAGGGGGGAAGAGATTGGGAGTATGTTCCAAAAGTTTGCATTCAGTGAGGTGTCAAGAATGTGCCCGCCATGACCTGTGCCATGGATTTGGGAGACAGACCCCAAACCAGGGGTGCAAGACGTTGGCTGGTTTTGGGCGGGCGATTGCCAGCACTTCCCTACATCTCGCTTCGGAAAACACCCTCCCCACCCACACAGCCTCGCCCTCCATACCAAATCCTCCTTCTCCTTGTTGCCATAGCGAACACACAGCAACAGGGTGGGTGGATGTTGGTGTGAACAAAGATGAGGCTCTAGTGCATGGAGTAATTTCCTGGAAATTCGGAGTCGGGGGGGCAAAGGTCCCCTCTGAGTCCGACCAGCCCTTGAGCTAACAGAGCGCGTACCGCCCACAGCCTTCCTTCATTCCCTCGACAGCCTGCCCCTGGCTCAAGCAATGCTCCACTCCCTGTCCAAAGTCTTTCTTTACACTGTATGGTTTCCCTAAAAAAAAGTTGCGGAATGCCAGAGTGGGAGTGCTGGGGTGCATTTGGCGACTTGAGAAGGAGACTTCGCTTCTGGTGACATACTTCATGTGCCCATTGAAAGATAATCGTTGGTTTGACAGAGCCTCACCTACTGTACAACCTTCTGGTCATGACAGACAGATATACAAGCTCCACCCGCTCCACCCTGACCTGTGTATGGCCTCCTCCGCACCGCACCAGCTGCAATCCTCCCCCTCATTGGAGATATCTGGGCCTGTCCTGAATACTCAACCCAGCTTTTACAGCATCGAAGTAAGCAATCTTGGTATGAACAGGTTGTGCGCAAAAACCTCAGTTTATGCTCATCCTGACCGTGGGACTGACATGGTATCATCAGACAACCTGTTTTCTGTTATCCAGACCCCCTTCCATACTGAGATCGGAGAGGCAATGCAGTATACGCTGAACATAGGTACGGAAACATTAGCACAGGAGTTAGGCTAGGGGGGGAATCCATGGTCAGACCCTCCACGGTATTCATATTGTCATGTATTCATGGGGTCTGTGCCCGCGGCTGCTCAACCAGTCGGTGGCCAAGAGGCCAGATTGCGCCAGCGCTTGCTCAGATTCTAGGCAATATCCAGAACAGCCTTCGTAATATGCACGCCAACATGTAGACCTTGTTCAACACTGTACAGCAAAGCCTCCTAACACTCAACCAGCACGTGGGAGCGTTAGAAACACAAAACCTTGCCATCAATTGCCAACTGACCCTGGTACTTTCTCGTAGATTCTACCTCTACTGCTTGCCTTCTCTACCCTTGCCCACCCCCTTAACTTATCCTTGTGCTATATTATAGAATTAGACCCTTTGGCCGGGGACGGTACACAGATTTCTTTCAACGAGGTGCCTTTTCGGACTGTTGGCTTTCCTTCCTAGCCACCTGTAAGCTCTGCAGTCGTGATCCTCAATGTATGCTCAACAAATGTGAGCCTCAGTCCCCCCCGCCAAGACTTACTCTGTCAATGATTAATTTTTGTCCGCTTCGGCCCCCACTATTTTCTCCACGCTTATTAGCACCTCCTTCCTGCGGTCCTATCAGTCAGAAACCAGATGGCCCTGACAAGGCCCATGCTCACTGCGTATCTGAACGGTCGTGGCGTGGTTGTGTCTCCACTGGTTGCTGACCGCAAACATGCCAACGCCAGTGTGATCTGGTGCCGTCTCGTGAACCAATTATGAATATATTTTCCCACATGTATAAGGCTAGACTTTCCTCTGTGTGTGTGTATGCAATGCCTACCTGCAGAACGGGCTTCTTCCAGGGATAAGAGGAGGGGATAGGGAGATAGGAGGAGTAAGTCTCTGAGCGTTGGGTACTTCTGTTTCTCGGGCCCCTCGATCAGTTTCATTTACCGTGTCCTGTCAGTATCCCACAGGGTTCTTGTATGATGTGTAAACTCAGCAGCTAACATGTCACAGTGCCTTGGCCAAGGTTCTTTTAGGTTCAACGGGTTGTTATGAAAGACGATAACAGGAAAGAGGTGGCAGGTGGCTATTCCAGGCGTGGCCGAGGATACCATCTCAATGATGGTGCTATCCAAAACGAGGTCGTTGCTTTGAAGTCCCTGGGCAATGCAAGCTTCTCTGTATGTTGGCAGTATTTGTCCGTCTAATGTTCTCAGATCTTCGAAGGATTTCGACCCTCCCACTGTGGTCAGCAGAATTGTTGGGAGGAACACCCCACTGGCTGTGGTGCTGATGATCTGCATCCTTCTGACTAATTTTCGCTTTCTTTGTAGCTGCTAACCTTGACTCTTGTCAAGTTTCAAGCTTTTGAGCCATTCGATTTATAGCAGCGACCTTGCTTTTGTTCAAATTGGCATATCAGGGCTCGCGTTAGAAGTAAAGTAGTCTGTCAGCATCGCCGTCTTTGTTTCCGCGGGGTGTCGTTTGTTGCGGGTTGTCTTCAGGATCAAATGGACAGCAATGCTTGCCTTCTAGATGGACTGGGAGATTTTATCACACAGTGCGGTGATATGTGCATAGATACGCAGATGATTTTATACACAGCTTCAGTTGCGGAGAGGTATCAAGCTTGTCTGTATCTTGCTTCCTTGTTGAGCTGAAGGGACTCTTTTCTATCTGGGACTGTTTCTATTTAGACGTCAGCTTTGTCTGGTCCTTTGTTGAATTTGTGTAAGTAAACGATTTTGTGCGAGGACCTTCAGATTTCGACGTTGATGTGGCATTGCATTGAAAGCAGACATTGGGCATTGTACGGCACGATCCGGTAATAAATTTCGAAGTTGCCCTTCTTCGCTGTTTGTCCTCCTTCTGTTGGCGATTGCCTCGTATATATGATTTGGCGGCTATCTTCAATAATTGTTGTCTGCGGGTGGAAAGGTTTGAGGTACCCTTTTTCACATTCCCCAGCCTTCATGCCTGGAGCTTTAGGGTTACCAAACTTTCTGGTTACCTGATGAAGATGTAAGGTGGGGACAGGAAACCGCCGGTGACGGGAGTCAGTCTATCAAAACCGTTTTCTAGATGTGAACTCGAGGCCATGCCTGTACGGGGGGCGGCTTCTCAGAAGGCGCTTGGCTGTGTACCTGACGTCAAATTGGGTTGTTTCCTTGCTGGCTTGCCCGCCTTCCTCCTGTGTCAGTTGGTCGGACCCTACAGCAACCCAACCCCCATGGACCGATGGCATGGGCCCGCTTAAGGCTGATTCGGACGCACCCCATAGGCATCTGATGATTCCAATCCATCGCCGCTTGGGAGCGGGGTCAAGGTGTCACCAACCATATGGGAGAATCAAGATTTGCGAACGCACAAGCTGGAACACTTTGAATTCGATCCTGGCATTGGTCTAGTATTTTCTACTTCGGATGAGCAAGCATGGTAACAATCACAGCAAAACAAGCACAATGACAAGGAAGGAACCACCGGTGTGCGGGGTGAGGGGTTCAGCACCAAAACAGATGCGCGAACTTCACATTATTCCCATGCGTCCACGGTCGTAATACTTGGCGTCTTGAGCATCTTTGACGGCCTTTTTTACAATGTTATGAATGTCAGCCTGCTCCTGTTGATGGGTCTTCACCCTCACAGTGTCCGGGA
>KZ994239.1:0-13835 GCA_003614705.1 Blyttiomyces helicus | reverse complement strand
TTCAGGCGCGTCTATGGTTATCTCAATATGTTTGTTGAGTTGCACCTTCTTTGCCTTTTTGTCTTTACGTTTCAAGTCAGGCTTTTTAAGCCTTCCAGTAGTTTTTGCGTCCAGGCTCTTTGGCCATCCGTCATGTCTATTGGGTTTAGAGTCAGACTTCGCAGGAATAACATAGCCGAATTTGTCAACATCTAAGCTTACTCGTGTAGTCAAGCTAGGATGGAGTGACGAACGAGTCGAATGAGCTAAGCTGCTAAAACCGTCTGGGGTATTTAGGGCAGATTCTCGCAATTGCAAGAAACGTGTGACCTCGAGGTCAGCAGTACTATTAGGAGGATCAGTCCATTCTTTCAATATGCTGAACCAAACCAGTTTACAAAAGTCACAACTCTCTTCTAATGCCTTATTCGTTTGACTCGCCAATCTTGGGAACAATGACTGGTCAAAACGACAGTTGGGAAAGCGTGCTTCGAATGTGTCCCCAGTCGTGGGCTACAAATGAGTCGGAAAAGGGCGCAATGGATCACACCTTGCCCGCATCGCCAACAGTAGCTCTTGTGAGATTTCCACCTCCGACTGTCTTGCTACTAAGTCCAAATCTGGGAGGCTGTCATCAAGAGCATCATCACCACGACTTGGGACTCTTGGAGTATGGCTATACGTGGGCGGTACTAGGAAGCTTGGGATGACAGCTTTAGAAGTGTGGATGCGACACGCTGTATATTAGCTAAACCTCTTCCCATATACCTTCCCTCTGTAACCACTCATTTTGTACCTTGCGCCTGTATGCATCTTGGCGTCTGTAATCCCTCATTTTGTACCTTGCGCCTGTATACAGCTTTGCGCCCCTCCTTATGATAGTTAGCGGTGGCAATTTCATCAGGAGATCATCATGCTTTTCCTCATTCCGAATACTTGAAGGGGACTTGGACACCTGCTGCCTGACACTATAGACTTAGAGTTGAAGTCCCCAATAGACACTGAAAGGTTTAAGAGACTCTTGCATTGGTGAGTTGTTTAGAAACGGAGTTGAGGAAAGAACAGAGTGGTGCTATCATGTAAAAAACCAACAATTTTCGGCAATGTATGACTGCAAATGGAATCAGGATGAAGTGCATTAAGTTACCATGGTGGAAACAGCCAACTCATGAGGTGCCAATCCTCTTTCAGACTGTTGAAGCATGCTTGCATTTGGGTATTTGGCCGCTAAAATGTATTGACAGGGATTCGAGCCCGGGATCTTCTAATTTCCGGTACAGATGCTCTTCCACTGAGCTTTAAGTCTGTACACTTGATTGGTCTGCCTCCATCTTAGGCTCCCCCGGACCACAACACCCTTTTGGCATGGCTGAGCGTCGCTGAGGTTTTTCCTTGGTCCGCTATCATCCATTAGCTCCAACACTCCCCCTCCAAGGGAGAACCCTCTGCATGTCACCTGTGGTGCATAATATTGGAAACTGCCAACTCACAAAGTGCCGATCGTCTTTCAATCTGTCAATGCATGCTTATATTGGGGTATTCGGCCGCTACGATGGATCGAACGGGAGTCAAAAGAGTCGAAAAGGGCACAATTCATAACACAGCACCGTAATCTACAAGGGGTGTGATGAATTGCGCCTTTCTAAGACTAACTAATATGATTTTCCCTTATTCCAGTTAGTGTGACATTGTACCGGTGGGATTGGTATTGGAGAATTATAGCATGTAGCAATAGGATTGTTGAGATGATTGTTGTGGGAACTCATAATGTTCCCACTCTATTGTTCCGACCCTCAGCGTCAATCCAACTTCTTCCCTCTTGAGAACCCAGTGGGCTTCCTCCTTATTTCTATTAGCAGTCATATTGCGCCGAAAATTGTAGTTTCATCACAGCTTGCAATGCTGGAGTGCAGAGGATGCGCTGTGGACCAGAATACCACACAATTCAATGAAGTTAAGTACACCTTCATAGTATTGTTGTTTTAGGTAGTAAAGACGAGTTCTGCCAGATGGGCGTACCTTGGTGGCGTACCCCTTCACACTCAATGGTGTGATGGCCTTCCTGCCCAGTCTTGAAAACAGAAGTTTGGGAATAGAATGTCGAAGAACAGACGTGCATAGGCAAACAAAATAGTCAGAGCTTTAACCATGCGCTCCGCTCCAAGTCAACAAGATGATGACAAGCGACGCCCCATATGATTGCAGGATGCCGCAGCAACGAAAATGGCAGGGCAAATGGAATGAGACACGGGGTTTGCTAGCGTGTCCGATGTAGCAAAGATAAATGCAAATCTTTCATTTGAAACTCTGTTGCTGGAAAAGTTGGGAGAAAGAATCTCCCGAGAAAATCATATTTTTACGGGAGAAATGGCAGCTGGTCTTGTGTGCGTCATAACAGGGAGGAATGGCTCCGACCCACACTCCGTTAGTCTTGAGCTACGAGTGCCCATAGATGCTATGCAGCTGGTCTTAAAGCCAGCTGGCGCTTAGGTCAACCGGCACATTCGGAAAGAGTCCACCTGCTCAGGGGATGCTACGGAATTGAAAGGCATTCGGTTTGATCTAAGCAGCATGGAGAAGGACGGTTTGAAGTTTATGTTCATCGCAAAGGATACCCTCAATCAGCTTCGTAAGGTAAGAAGAATGCACTGGTTGCTGTTCTTGAGTAACTATTGTACTCGCGTATGCTTGTGACTGTTTCCTTACAGATGGAGAGGTAGACACCTGTGTTTAGGAAGGAAAGCCTGCTCAAACGCCCTGAATTTGCTGTGGCGAATCATTTGATAACTAAATGGGGCCTAGTATTTGACAAAGCAAATCTGTCAGAACCACAGGCAGTGACGCTGGCTTAAAATCGGGGCATGTTGCGTGCTTACTAGGGGGGAGATGGCCAAAAGTTGCTATCACATGACAGTGTGGAAAGCAAGATATCACACAAGCAGTTTCACATGTCCCTGAACCTTTACCTGCCAGCTGATTTTGTCCAGGAACGTGACAGTCCAACAGATCAAGGAGGCAAAGGGAAACGAGCATTCATTGTGGCCCTTGTGAGGTTGGTTGAGGGAGCTTGGTGAAGATATACTCAGCTATTTAAAAGCTTTCTGTGTTCGCGAGAAGCGCGCACAGCTGCAAGAGGAGTTTGTCGAAACGATTATGTGGTTATGCTTGGAGCAGAAGAGGCATGCCATCTCTAACAAACTGCCTTCAACATATATTCCACCATAACCGAGCCAGAAGAAGTTGAAGCTGGTTCACTCGACAAGTTGGGAGAGCCAGATTGGGTACATTTCTGCTTCATACTTTGAACCTATTAACTAGCAACAACCACATCAATTTTGCCGTAAGCAGAGTGAACGACCATAACATTGACTTTGGGGAGGAAACTAGTGCTGTTGACAAAGTAAAGGAGTCAGAATATGAGGAGAAATGTCTTGGAGAAAAAGAAGAACCAATGCATACAGAGGAAAAGCGATGCGAGGATGACAGTACTGTGGTGTTGGAGATGGTCCTTGGCACTCCAATGGGTGCAACTTGCGCGAGTGCTGCCGCGAGGCCCACGACTGCTGCAGGCAATTCAGATGCAAGTGATGGGGATTCAACAAGCGCGACTGCCTCTAAGACCGGGGAGGCGTCTATTGGTAGCCGTGGAGAATTCATTGCAATTGTTGTAATGCCTACGGGGCAAGACCACAGTACCTGGGATGCATAGCTTTGGCTCAGTGGATGGATTTCATAACACGTTATCAGCACCATCGCTCTGAAGGCCCTTGCTTTGAACCCAGTAGGTTCCAGATACTGTATCCCTGAACAACCCGCGTGTGTGCTGATGCTGGGAGATATGGACACTTACAGAGAAGCTCTGTAGTCTTGAGGGGGAGGGTTGTAATGCCTTAGGGGCAAGAACAGAGCTCCTGGGGTGGATAGCTTTTGGCTCAGTGGTTTGATTTCATAACAGCGATAACATTCCTTTGGAACTTTTAAAGGTCTATGTGGTATCTTCCCAAATTTTTCGATAAGCATGATCGTCGTTACATGGAACGTCTATAACCTCATCTATTCAAACATGGGAAATGCTCTTTCTCAGGACCCAGAAGCCCAAAGTATTCAAAGGTAGCGTTGAAGCATCACTAGTTAGTATTTGCCGGGGAGCATTTTGCGAATGATGACATGCACACGTTGTTTACTCAAGACTTCATTGCTAGATCAAGGGTGAGTAGGGGGCGCCAATTCGTGTTTTCCCTTCGTTCCTTTAAACTCCCTTGACTGTCGCAGGTAGAATAGCATGTATTTGGAGGAGATGAAGGATCCTGGCTCAATCTCATGGGTGGCAACTTTAAAGGAAGCTAATTTGAAAGCAGCCTGCCCCTATCGAGCTGCTAGACAGCAAGCTGTTCGAGGAGGGCGTGAAACTGGCGCTCATATCAAAACAGATAACCCGGAAACGGGCGCGGAGAACGTCTTGCGATGAACTACTGGAGCTTCCCAAGCTATGCTGGGGTCCAATGAGGAGAGAGTCAAATTCGAGTCCGGGTCGATAATTTGGCGGTAAAGCACGGAACTCTCTCATCCGAACGGCTACATAATGGACGCGATTTGGAGCACGAAAGACCTACCTGGATTTCCGAAGATTGTTGATAAAGCAACGAAGGCTGATCTGCCTGTTCCTAAAATGAGAGCCGACATCTATGCCGGTCACTCTGGAAATGAGGCATGGCAACCTGGCTGGTACTGGTATTGCGCGGAGATCCTATAGTGAGATTGTTTGGATGGTATATGAAGGAAAATGGCCGAAGGCAGAGCCAGGCATAATTGGACACATGGAGACCCTTTTTATCGCATCGGAGTCGCAAGGTCGTAGAGCAATTCATCATCATGTGGTTGCATGGATTGCAAGCATGCCACGGACGCAAAGGTGTTCCTGAGCTTGCCGATCGAGAGGAGGTTAGTGGTGGCGTCAGGCTGGTGGTATATGTCGCTGACGGTGATGTCGCGGCGATTGTTGTTGTTGAAGAGGGAGAGTGCAACGGGGCCGATCTCGGTCGCGGTGCAGGACGCGCCGAGGTACCCCTTGATGTGGAATGGGGTGCGGGGGGTGTGCGAGAGCATCGCGGCGGGGGCATCGCGGCGGGGTGGTAAGCGGCGTGCTGCTAGGCGCCGGAGTCGACGCACCACGCGGCGCGGTGGGAGGGGAGAGAGCGAGAGGACGCCATCTACGCGGAGCCCAATGCTCTGGAGAGCCAGAAAAAACATGGCCAGCGGAGGTGAGGGCCTCCAAGGCCTTCTTCTTGGTGTAGCAGTGCGCTCCGTGGTGCCTGCGACGTCCGCAGGGGCGAAGTCGCAGACGAGGGAGGCGTCGTACGGCGGGCGGCCGTCATCGGGGGTGCGGTGGCTATGGCGTCTCGGGAGGAAAAAGGAAAGAGAACCTGGCGTTTTTTGATCAAGTCCAACTGCTCGCATCCGGGCGGCGAGCGCTCGACTTCTCTCAGAGATCGTTTCCCCCCCTCCCACCCAAGTCCCCTGCAACCCCGCGACCACTGACCTCCCTCTCCAATGCCATTTACCCTCACCTCTCCCCCCCCCCTTTCTCCTTTTCTCAACCCCCCTTCTCCTGGAACTTCTGTTTGCCACGAGGCCCGCCATTCAAGTTCATTTACTGCCCCCCCGCAACCCGGTCTTCCCCGTTCCTTGGTCTCCCCCCTCTGGGTCTCTCCCCTTCTCACTCTTTCCTCTTGCCCCCTCCTTCCCCAGAACTTCTGAACCTCGAGCAGTGAGGTAAGTCATCGCACGCTTGCATCGCCTCTCACAGCTTCGTTTCCCCTCCTCCGTCCATTTTTTCCCCCCCTCAGACTCTTCAAAGCAGCGAGGTACGCTGTGCCCCTCCCCCCTCTTTCCTCTCCCAGGTACCCAACCTCCGACAATTCCCCTTTCCCCTCCACCTTTTCCGTCTGCACGTCCCTTCAAGAAGCCAAATAAGTCTTTCTCTTCGGCCTTTCTCCTTCCTCCCCCGAGCCCCGGGGACTTCGTTTTTTTTTCATATTTTTTGTTGTTAAGACGTTGTATTGTGTGAATTAAAGTGGTCTCCATCAAAAATTGTTTTATGTGCCGAGGAGCAAAGGAGCAAGGGGACGGGGGGCGGGAAGGAGGCAAGCGGGAAGGAGGGGGGAGTGGGGGTCGAGGCCCGAAGCTGGCATGGCGTGTGCTCGGCTGCAGTGCTGCGAGGTGCCACCCCATCTGGGGGGGACTGGACGCCTGCCTGTGTCCCAGCCAGTTGGCACGGAATTACTGGCATCCAGATGAGACGCAGTGCGTATAGAATATGGCACATTTTTTTCAGATAATCAAAAAACCATATCAAAACAGTTTGAACTGTGTCTGTGTCAGATGAAACAAAGGGATGTTTATTGCGTACAGGGCGAGAGAAGGGCGATACAAGCAAAATGGGGAAAAGCAAAGACAATGGGACGTGGCAAGACGACTCAAATGCTCTTGGACATACCGCCAGACGCTTGGATGGTTTGACCGGTGATCCACTGGCTAGCCGGAGAGGCGAGAAAACCAACAATCTGTGGAGCACCGGGAGAGGGGATGTCAGCGTAAAGGAGCAACCTACAACTCGACGCCAAAAAGAACGTGAAAACTGAAAACGCCTCCAGCCCTTAACCGCCATCACGTACATTGGAAATATCCGTAACCTCGCCCAACCTCCCTAGCGGGGTGTTGCCAATCATCGCATCCTTCATCGCCTTCAACGCCTCCCCCGAAGCAAGCGTCTCGAATATGCCCGTGTCGACGGGTCCGGGGGCAACGCTGTTGGACGTGATGTTCCGCGGGCCGAGTTCGGACGCCCACGATCGCGAGATGGCTTCGAGCGCGGCCTTTGATGCGCTGACGATGCCGGTCTTTGGCATGCCGAGGCGGGACCCTACGGTGGTGATGTTGATGATGCGGCCGTGGTCCTGGAGGAGGCCGAGGTTGATCGCCGAGGTGACGAGGAAGAACACGCCCTTGGTGTTGATGTCGAAGGTGCGGTCGTACTCGGATTCGATAGCGGATGTAGGGATTACTGGGTGGGTGGCGGGAGGAGGAGGGGTGAGGTAATGCGCGTGTCGCTGGCAAGGGGGAGGGGCAGAGTGGCGGAGCTGCCAAAATAATCTTCAAAGAACGTACCTCCGGCGTTGTTCACGATAATGTCAATCTTTCCGAACTCGCGCTTGATGTAGTCCAGGAGCTTCTTGCCTGCCTCGATGGAGCCAACGTCGGACTGCACATGCAAGGCACGCACGCCAAGCTGTGAGGAAAGGAAAATCAGTCAGCGGCTGTGCTTCGCAGGGGAAGGGTGGGGGACGACCAAAAGACCAAAAGATTTGACGATTCCTCACCCAACCCCCCCAACCCCCCTTTTCTCACCTCTTTGAACACGGCGACAGAGGCAGCGGCCTCGACAGCGGATTTGTCCGAGCTGTAGGTGATCACAACGTCCGCGCCCCGACCGGCAAGCTCTGCGGCAATAGCTTTGCCGATGCCGCGAGACGCGCCGGTGACGAGGGCGACCCTTCCGGAGAGGTCCTTTGCGGCTGACATTGTTGGTTGTGTTTGGAGGACGAAAATGACTTGACGGATAGGATAGTTTGGCGAGAGGGGAGCTTGTGTATATACGAAAATTACGATACAAGGATTTGTAAAGGCAGTGATGAGTGATCACGTGACATGCTCCGTAAAGGAGGTTCCCGCACCCGCGAACCTCTTACCCGCGAGCCGCGGGTAGTTCCCTCGGATCTTTTATCATATCCGTTACCCGGCTTGGGTGACAAATGTGACCCTTCACCTCTATTCTCCGAAATTGCCCCCCAAAAATGAAGAAACAGTCGAAGCGATGAGCGGAAGGATCATGAATGACATCCAGGCAGTAGGCTGATCCGGCGCCAGTACGAGGCCCGTGTCAGCATCGTTTGCTGTACTGACCCTGATATCGATGAACCACCGGGAAAGGCCGCCTCCTTAGAGATGATCTTATGTAGATATTGTCTGTCTGAGCTCATGCGAGAGAAGAATGGCAGCGGCAGATCGGTGAGTCTAGCGACGGGTGAGGATGTGAAGTGACATATCATCTTCTCTGATCCCTCCCTCCCTCCCTCCCCTTCTATTCGTCCTCCGCCCTATGCCCCTCTTTCCTCACAATCGCCTCCTCCCCTTCATATGTATGGGATCTTTTACCGGGTGTGGATATAAGGTCGAAAATGTGTAACAGGTCCTTATGTGCGTGTCACTGCAGTGGACGCGGATCGCCGGTTGTTGTCCACAGCACCGATCTCTCCTCTCCAACCATACTGATTATGACTGAATCATTGGCTCTCGCCTGGGAGGTGGGCTGGGGGCTCCTCGGTGTCGATAAGGGCCACGAGCGACTGCGTGGTATCAGGGAGGAAGATGGCCGACTGGCATGGAGAAAGCAGAAGAGAAAAGGAGGTGGTTGTGCACCAGCTCGAAAGTGGCCAACTATGTGAATCGCAAGTTTCACTCCTAAACCCAAACCAAGAGAAGGACTATCACTGTTCCCCCTCCTCACAGAACCCAACTACTGATCAACCTCAGCAACAATAGCACAACAGCCCTAGCCAGCCTCCGATCCCCAAATCTGAACTCAGCGTCTAAGGCCCCCTTGCTGCGTGTATTTTTTTCGTTCTTTCGTGCCACCGACATAGCAGGTCAAGAGCAATGTGCGGACGAAGGTCGAACTCTTAGGACTGCGCCGCAATTGTGCTGGGGGAGACCCTTAGGTCGAAACCCAGAGTTTTCCGCCAATGCTGGGGTGTGAACGGTTTGATCGTTATTTTGGGGAAGGCAGAAGAAAGAAGCGCGATTAGGATATCGCGACTACAGCTGATTTGGTAAATCAGCCTAGTTCCTCTATGCCTCCTTTTCTCAAACGGATCACTGGATCCTCTTAGAGCTAGAAGTACCGTAAAGGGTCTTTTTCTTACGCCTGAGGGGGCCTAGGATTGCCTCCCCCGTAACCACTCCGGGAGTGCCACCCCCGTGGGCAACAGCAGTTCTCTGTCCGCTTTTTTTTAGCGGCGAACAGGGCTCTAGCGAGCCGCCGTCTGCCATCGCACCGAAACTACAAAATATAACCGCCCCAAGAGTGCTTTCACTCCATCTTGGCTTGGCCTTCACTTCCTTCCCCCTGTCTTTCCAACCCCAACCAAGGCTTCCACAGTGGAGAATGGGGGTAGTGACGCGGCGCGTTGGGAACGAGAAGCAGCGCTCGCAGATTGCGCGCCGCCGCCTCGGGTGGCTGCGGGATCTCCATGTGGCTCGTTCTTTTGTCGCTGCCCAACTCATGGAAGAGGATATCAAATGCAAGACGCGCTACGATGTAGATGTCGTCTTCCAGCCCCGCGACCATATTCTCCTTTGGGTGGACCCCTCGCATGACAAAGGTGACACTATCACACTGATAAAACATTGGCGAGGTCATTTATCGTGATTGCGGCTAAAACCTCGCTCAACTATGTTATTCGTGATTATCTTAAAAAGAATGACCCAAAGCCGGACCAGACAGTCCATGTGGGGCGCCTGCGCAAGTGGGTTGGGGAGTGGTCTCTCGATGTCCCCCCCCCCCGCCCGCGCTCAGGCTCTAATTGCCAATCAGAAAAACGGCCAGGCCTTGGTAACGGTAGATGCTTTCATGATGATGTGACCTTGGTTAGTCCTGTGGCGTCGCGAGAGTGTAGCTTCGGGTGAGCATCTGCGGCACTTCACCTCCCGGTCCCCGGACACTGGCGAACCTGGCCTTGACTGTTTGGGGAGGTAGTGGATGCCCCCATTGACTCGCTTTTGCTAGTTCTTCGGAAAGCTTCTGCCGCTGAACTCATGTCTCAGTTTGTTTCGGAAACCAGTTTATTCTCGTTCGGAAATGCTTCCCGTTATTGGGAAACTTCGAGTACACACAAGCCTTCACTATATGGATCCCTGATTTTGTCACTCGTTTTATTTCGCAAACCACCTCCGTGTAAGCAGGCAGGCCTCGTCCCTCTGGTGGTTTGGCGGCTGTTCCCCCTCGCCCTGGGTTTTCGTTTATGGTCAAGACCTTTTCGGTTGTTTTCGTGTTCATGGCATCCCGCCCTTCGCTATCCACCCACCACTCGTTTTCCTCCAAGGACCTTCGCACTTAAGGAGAAGTGCTCTGATGGATTTGAACCGTTGCTTTGGGTAAGGCGGAAGAACAAGCACATATAGAATATGGCGACTAAAGCTGATATGGTAAATCAACCTACCTCCCTCACGCCCCCCTTTCGCAAGGGATCACTGGATCCTCTTAAAGCTAGCGGGGTAGTCAAGGGTCTTTTTTTTACACCTGAGGGGGCCTAGGATCGCCTGCCCGAGGCCACTCTAGGAATGCCACCCCCATGGCCACCAGCAGAGCTCTGTCCGCTCTTTTGAGAAGCAAATAGGGGTCTGACAAGCCGCTGTCCGCTGTCGCACCAGAACTTTAAAACACAACCGGCCCAAGAGTGGTTTAACTTCATCTTTGCTTGGCCATCACTTCCTTCCCCTTCTCTTCCCTACCCTGACCAAGGCTTCCACAGGGGGCAACCCTCGGGTCGAAGCCAAGTGTTTTGCTCTGATGCTGGGGGAGAATGAATGTTTATTAGAACATCAGTGCTGCCGAAGAATGCATATTCAAACACACAGTGTTTGTCCCACATTTTGTCTGGAATAATCCTGGGTTTGCAGCGTCACCGCCGTCGAGTTGCATTGTTCACAAGGACTGAACGTGCTTGCATCATTCGGCTGAAAGGGCTAGTGCCTGTGCTGCGGGGAGCCTGTCCTGGTTGCCACGTGATGCATTGCTCCCCTCTGCAACTAGTGAGTATCCTTTTTCCGTTTTCGAATTTCTGTGGGACTGCATGAGCAGGATTTGAATCAGAGTATTGGAGTGCGCAGCTATGGGATTGCCAAGACGCTTGTCTGCGGGAACACTCTTTGTTCCCCATCCATCTTTCGGACTTGAAGTATCATGACCAATCTCTGACCTCTGGGTGATAATCATCCAAGTGGGAGATTCCTTTGTCTCTCCCAAAATCCCCCCCCATCAACATTGTACATAGCAACGGAGAACCAACCTAATGTCCTTGGTCGGAATTCCTTCACCAGAATCTTACCTTCACTTCCTTCCCTTACTCCTGTGGCCCTGTGTCTCTGTAGGCGACATGAAAGTTCTAAATCAGTGCAAGAATGGAAGCCCTTGCCTATCCAGAACTGAGCTCTTTTCTTGCAGACTCCCTTAGCAGCCATAGAGCGTCAAAAACCTTTGCTTCTTTACGTGGCACCAACACAAGGTCGAAGTGTGTTACCTCTTTCAATAGAGAGATGCACCAGGTGTCCCTCTTTGGGGGGCCTTTTCATCTTCAACACCCACCTGCCTTGGTACTAGGCCGCACACCTCCCAGGGCATGTACGGCACCATTGGCTTTTCTGATCAGATGACTCCACATCTGAGATCGAGCAGATGGGGTTTCAACCCTCAACCTTCACTAAAATGCTTGTTCTAAGACAACCTCTGGCAACTAGTTGTTACACGGTAGCACCTTCCCGTTCTCTCCTCACCTCCATTCATAAGCGACTCTTCAAGACAAGCCTCTCTGCTGTGGCACATAGTGTCAGGACCACCAAAGGCCACCAAGGATGTACTCAGAGCCTTGGTATCAAGAATCTCCTCAATTACTAACATGCCAGGAGTTGGACCTGGAGAGGGTGCAGGTTCTTAGTGGTTGGCAGTGATGGTGGTGCTCGCTTCAGAGCTGGCAGATCTGCCTCTTCCCTCAGCTCCGGAACATTAAGCCAATCCACACTCACCCTCACTGCCAACATCAACCCTGTGTTAGCCTGTAACCTTGGCAACATTCAAATCGACCTCACTCAGCCGACTCCTCCGACCTAATTCCAGGCACTTTTTGAGAACCTTAGAAAGAGAATTTGCCAACAATGTCAAAAACATTAACTGCATTGACTGGACCATGGAGGGAGTGGCCAACTTTATCCCCTCTGCAAGCCACTGGCAAGACTGATACTGTGTTCAAAACCTCAAGCCAATTGCTCCCTACGATGCAACTTAAAACCAAGCTCAAACACCCCAGCAACTGCCGCCTCACACGGTTTACCCTCATACCAACGAGGACCTCTGTGAAGCTTTTGACAACTTGTTGTGTCGTGCAAGACATGGGTCATATATCAGCTAAAAAGTACACCCTGCCTGTGCCTCGGCCATCGGGAGCTCATCTGGCACTCGCGGCTGCCATGCAGGCTACCCTCCTTCCGTCTTCCACATCGCCACCTTTGCGAACCACAACTTCCGCAAGTTGGCGGTCATCGGCGCCAAGTTGAAGCTCGCTAACCTGGCTTTTGGGACTAGCCTCTCAGAATACAACAGCAAATTTCATTGGCGGCTCAATCAGCCCCATCTTCTAGTCCAGTACATTGGTGAGACCCAGATTGCAGCCACAGACTTGATCACTTACTACACAGCTCGAACAATCAAGAGCAGGGATCGTTAAATCTATTGTGCGGAGCCAAGCGAATCTGAAGTGGCTCAGAATTCCTATGAGACTATCTGCTACACCGTAGACGCCCGCCAGAACTTCGGCCTTGAAAATATCAATGTTGAAATCAAAGAAGAACAGCAACGCTCCCCGAACAAGGGCAAGTACTCCAAAGCCCTCACTCAACTTGACGCCTTTCCTTCGCAAACAGCATACAGCATACTTCAAGCGTCTACTTCACTGCACTCATGTGGCAACCAAGCAGGTCCGTACTGGACACCCCACCAATATTGCTGGGTATTTCTCTTGCTTTCCCATGGCCTTGCAGGCTATCTTCTCCTTTCCCGTACAAGGCTTCTAACCTATTCTTAGACATCTTTATGCACCAGTTACTGACTTGCCAAGCCGGCTACCCTCTATGGCATCATATCCTTACACAATTCCAGGCCAGATTGGCGCTATGGTTCCAATGCAACAGCTGTATGTAATCTTTGGGGGGTTGCCAACAACAAACAAAAGCCCAAGAAGATGTCGCGGCAACTCACATGGCCAATGTGGCGGAAGCCATCAATGTGCATGCTCCCTAGGAGGTGCTCAAGCAGGCGCTGCTATCAGTGGGCAAGGAACAAGGAGGTAGCACCAGGTACACAGCCGCTTACTGCTTCGAAGTTGAGCAATCGCTACCATCCTACAACGCAAGCTCTCAGGTTCATGAAGAGTTCATTGACCAGTTCAAGATCAACTTTCTCAATATGAATCCCAACCTGGAGATGGTGAACCCAGATAGTGTGCATTGGCCAAGCTCATATGTCGAGCTCAGCAAGTAACGGCCTATTGACACAGACAGAAGCGTGTTGGGACCACTACAGGATTTGTTTGCGAACCGTCCACTTATTCAAAGGCCCAAGTGGAAAACCCCCCTCTATTGGGTGCATAAGCAGATAATTGGCTGTCATTGTGAAAGAGACCAAGTAGACAAAGCCGCTTTCATCTCATTCATCGAGGATGCCGTCTTGCCCATCATCCACCCTCTTGACGTCCAAGCCTGTTTCAATGGCCACTTACCAAGAATCCTTGTAGACACCAGCTCCAACCTGTTTGCTGTCAGGGGCAGCAGGCTTGATGGTGGGATCTTGAGGGGATGGACTTGATGACTGGACTTGGAGAGGGAGTTGCCTAGGTGCAAGCAACAGGGGCAAGAAGGGGAGAGGAGCAGGAGAGGTCTAGAAGGGAAGGGGACTTGGAGGCAGGACTTGATTTATTGCCCAGGACTGGTGTTGATCAGGATGATTTACAATGGAAGGGATACATGGG
>KZ994238.1:0-13836 GCA_003614705.1 Blyttiomyces helicus | reverse complement strand
ATAGACCCATGGATCCCTCCCATTGTAAACCATCCTGATCAACACCAGTCCTGGGCAATACATCTAGTCCTGCCTCCAAGCCCCCTTACCTTCTAGACCTCTCCTGCTCCTCTCCCCTTCCAGCCCGCTGTTGCTTGTACCTAGGCAACTCCCTCTCAAAGTTCTTCACATCCTCTGTGAATCACTACGCCAACAGACATGGCGGGTAAATCTGTCTCGAGCTCCTATCAACACCACGGGCTGTATCATCTCCTGCGCCACCTGAGTTGACCAACACAGTCTGCTTCTGTCAAGACACTGGTACGCGCTGCCGTGCTGCCATTGGGAGTTGGATACCACAACTGGTTCTAAGGGAGAGGCGATTGTAAAGGGGGGAGGTGTGAGTTTATCTTCATTTTCAAAGTGTGTGTCGGGCTAGGTCGCAGAGTCCTTTGGGGCCAACATGGAGTCTTGAGGCCTGGCAGAACACCTATTGGCACAAACCAAAGGGAGTCTGCCCGCACCTGCAGTGTCGCAGAATCTTACAAGGGCGGGGTTCCTGTCTTCACTGCATGTGAGCACGATCCATCACACAGCGTTATATAGGAGCCGGGTTGGCGTCTTGCCACAAGAGGGCAAAGCTAGACGAACATCACTCACCCATACCTGAGAAGAGGCTGATGAAACTTTGTTACCTGAAGGCGCAAAACATATCTTGTGCATACCCAAAGGCCAATACCAGGAGGAGCATGCGATGTCTCGCTTATTCCTGCCCCATGGGATGTCTTGCGAAAGATGCCTACCCAAAGGCGCATGCCATATCTCAAGATACATACTCAAAGGCATATGCAGCGTTTCACAAATTCTTGCCCAATGAGTTGTCTCATGAAAGAAGCATGGGATGTATTACGCATGGAGTAACAGGGTACACAGCCGCCTCCCACATTCCGTCTTGAACTGGATGACACTGCCTCAAGTGAGTCAATGACATGTCATACCTCTTCCAGTCTGTTAGGTTATCAGCATCCATGTCCGCCTCACTGTGGTCTTTCCTTTTAGTGTAGGTAAGGGTTCCTTTGAGATCAAAATGTTCTTTAAGACAGGGTAGCAGGTCCACTGGATGGAGAACATGTGTCTTTTAGAGCCGCCGTTGCTTGTTGGGTCAAAGTTCTGAACCCTGACAGTGCTCACAATGCCGTACTCTGGCTTGCCCGCATGGATGACAGGCTGCACGAGGCGCAGAAAGGTTGTATCGTGGTGAAGGGAGTAGTCAGCAGGCCAGATAGGCTTTAGGACGGTAACATGGAAGTATGGCCAGATTTTGATGACTTCGCTGGTTCAGGTGTCCCATTTGAATGTACCTGTGGATATTTTCGGCCACAGCATGGTGAATAGGGCAACCCAGCCTGTGCACAGATTTGGGGGTAGCCAGGATGTAATTGGAAGGTTGATACCATCAGGATAAAGCAGAACCGGATCGCCTGTTTTGAATACAACTTCGCATGACTTCAGTCTTCATACTTTCTCACATACTCATATCTTTTACATAGGCAAGGATGCTCAAAAGATTTTGCTGTTGTCAGCCTGCTTCTGTCCGTTCTTCTCCAGCTTGCCAGAATTGGAGGTTGTGGCCTTCCTGAGCGTGTTGTTAGGGCGTGCATACTCCAAGTAGCTTGATACTTAGCCACGCTCCCGGAGGAAGAAAGGCAAGTGAGGAGGGCCTGTAGGGTTCGCGTTGATGTGGAGCCAACAAACAGGAGCAGGCAGTATCAGCTGTCCTCAATGAAGTTGATGTAAGGGAGCATTATCTTCCTGACGGTTTGGATTTCGCTTTCACACCCGTGCTCAGTATGCTGGCGGCAAGGGGCTGTGAGGAAGGTGTTGATCCCAACTAGGGGGGGGAAGGGATGCCAGATGTTTCAAGTGTGATTAAACTACAGAAATCAACGCTGTACGACTGCGAGGGAAAAGCTGGAGAAAATCAACCAAAGTTGGAGGTCGCTAGAGAGGCGGCAACAGAGATAAAGGAGGGATTTACAGAAGCCCATAGCCGGCGCCTGGGGAAAAATAAAAACTTGGGAACTGGTGCGAATGTGCGCTCTAAATGCGAACATCCGCTGCAAAGGCTAGCATTTTCCGCCCATACCTCCGAGAAATCTAAGATGTCATTCCTTGGGTCCCAGCAGGCTAACACTGGTGCAGTTGAGGTCGGTAGTCTGATGTTCTTGAGCTGCCTGTTCATGCTCCATCTACTCCCACAGGTTTCTACGTGTCTGTAGTTTTGATAGAAGGTCACAATCTCAGCTTACCCATATAGAAAGAGGAGCAAGTCATGGGTAAGGCTTGTAAACACTGGATGTCATGGGTGTTCCTTCGCGTCTCCCACTTAGCAACCTTCTGGATCTAAAATAGGAGGTCCGGTAAACTGATATCCGCTCAGGTCATTACACATGACTCCTTTACTTTGTATCAAGTGGCCAGATCGACAAGATGTTTCCCCGAATAGACAAATCAGAGACAACAAACGTGTTGCACCCACTATCCATGATAACTTGATGTTGAAGGGAGAAATGGCGAAGAAGGGGTCTACAAAGACGTGGTCAATAGATGTTTTATGAAAGGAATCGAGAGGGAGTCCATCATTGCAGTCATTAAATTGAAGCCCTCTGATCCCCTGTATGTGCGCTAGAGGTGTCGTAATAAACATGATGCTTTCAGAAAAACTGCCAGACTGCCAGGCGGCCCTCGACTACCTCCTCCATGTCACCTACTTTTCGGCATGCAACCTGATTCGATCTGCACTTATCAGATGCACTGGCACCTCAGAGGTGTAGGGGTAGAATTGAAGGCCGACTCCGCTGTTGGCCAAAATCAGGACCTGATACCCCTGATCAGACCCTTGCAAGTAAGGTCTCCCATTATATCTGTGATACCTTTGTGGTGCCTGCTTCCAGGTCAGGCACCCAAAGAGCACTCGATGTTGATGGTCCATGCCCAAGTGGAGCAGGGTCAAGGAGCCTCCATACAGGGACCAGGTGCGGCTTGAGGTTGTGGACCTGGACATGAAGTGGCCACCGAAGTCCAATGTGTATTGTTAGTAGGGGAGGAGGCAGATAGCACAAATCAATCCCCCAAGGCATGTAGGATCAGCAAGTTCGACTTCTTGGTCCAGTGCAAGCCAGTTGCTACGTGGTAGTTTAGGCAAGGCTGTTTGCAGTTCCACATGAGCTGACGGACCAGGTTTCGACAAAGCCGGAGGTCACCAAGAGGAAGAACTGGCAGGACATGTTCGTTAAGGATCTCATCCAGAACTGCAACACTACAACCCTATTCTGACCAAATACGGGTCAGCCGGCCCACCAGAGCAATTAAAGTTCTTGATCGAGCACACTGACCCAAATGCGCAAGCCAAAGCACCTACTGGGTTGCCCCCCAAGAAGCTAGGAGGTTGCAGAGGTTGAAGTACAGAAGTACTTTGCATGAAGTACTTGGCATCCTTTACAGGGTCCTGATCTTCCGCATGTCTGATACCAGGGCACATGCAAGGGATCAGGAGAGATTTGTACAACAACTCTGTCAATGAGCCCACACTAACAGCCTAAGAGGAGTGTTGATCAACTCTGGATGCATCAAGTTTGTGGTCTCCAACTCCTTCATAGCACAGGACCACCCTCCCAAAGTTGTGTCCTCACAGCTCCTTCGTTTTGAGCTGGCCACTCAAAGCGGATTAGGACAGTCACATCCCTTGACCCAAGTGGACATCTGTCCCCAAGACGCTGCCCCTATAAAGGTGCTTGACCTACCCTCTCTCCTGTTCCCACTGTCAAGAACTCGCTTCGAAGAATCTTAAGTAATTCTTTTGCCAGAGACCTCCAGGAGTTGGGCACCTTCTGGCTGGACGCTGCACAACCCTTTATTGTGTCTGACCTCAGTGACCGCAAAAAGAAGGATGCAGACCGGCACCAGACATCTTTCGATTTGCTGATGGACCTCAGAACTGCTATCCAAACCAATCTGTAGCCTCTAGGAACCTGATTGCCACAGATAGGCTAAGTATTTTCCGTGGCCATCCATGAACTCGGCCGCATTTATGGAAGTGGAAGGGGAAACAGGGCCCAAACCCTTGTACCTCTTCCCCATGCGTGGGATGAAGCGGTTGAGGACAAAGTGGTTCTCCACATTGTGGAAGACAGGCAAACTCAAGTATGTGATCCAGGGCTTGTTTTTTAGCAACAGGCAGTAACCCAAATGTTGTGGAGATCCATGTAGCTAGTGTTGGAGCTGCGCAGAGCTGATGGACCAGATGCAAGATAGGTTCCTCAAAGAACTTATCATGAAATTGACATGACGACCCCTTTCCAACTGTACTGACAGTTGGCATGTGATCAAGGCAAATTCAACTTCACTATCAAGCTGACCAACTGAAACACGCAGCTGTAATTCTTACCGCTTCTCCCCCTGGGTGGCAAGGTTCTCGCAGAGCTAAAGGCGCAGATGAAGGTGAATTCTAAGAAAAGGCTGGATCTGGCTTTTCCATTCCATGCTCTAAATACCGATCGTCTTCGTAAAGAGGAAGGACTGAGGAGTTTGAATTTCCCCGTATAATGGTGGGCTTGACTCTGGGACTCAAACATTAAAAGTTGGTTGAAGGAGGTTGTTATTTGAAAGTGAGCAATTTTTGTTGCTTAATGTTCGGGTATTGAACTATCTAGGATTGATCAGGGCTTGTAAGCGTGTTGATCATGGATTTCGGGTAAATCAGGACCTGTTGTGTGACTTAAACTAATCAGGTCGGGGCCCGATCCAGGGTGGCACACTCAGGTGGAGTTCACCTCCATTCATCTCAGAATGCTGGTGAAGTATATCCTGGGGTGGAGAGTAGGCGCGGTGGGACTTCACCCTTGTAACTGAAGTGCACCAACCCAAAGGTATGAAGAAACACCCTTGTTGATGACTTGCACAGTCCCAAAGCTGTCTGAAAGGGTCCCCTTCTGTCAACAGGTTATGAACATAGGACTCACAGCTTAAGCAGACGACAACGTACAAAACAAGAGGAAAGATGATCAACAACATCCACCATGTCCTACTGCACAAACTCAGGTTAAGGACAATGTAACTTAATCAAAAAAAATCAATTTTGAAACAACCATGACTGTTACCACCCCCTTTACAATTCCATACAAAGTCAGACCCTCTGGAAGATCAAGATTGGGGCTCAACCGTGCTGTGCACACATTGCATGCACTCCTAACCAGGGGATTCCATGCATAGCCACTGGTGGCAAGCCTCTGTCATCTGCGCCACCTGCAAATCTGGAATAATCCCGATTCTCTGTGTTCCAATCTGTTCAAGCCCATCATCAAAAAATGACAGAATACGAGTTCTCAAGCCTATAGAAGATCCCATCACTAAACAGGATGCAGATGGTGATGCAAGGCTGTAGAAGGTGTGCTTCTTCACACCCCCTGTGGATTACGATAGCATCGGAGACGGCAGAGAAATCTATCTCGACTTCTTATTAGCGCCACGTGCTGCATCGCCTCCTGCTCCATCCAAACAGTGGGCAGCATAGTCTGCTTTAAACTGTACACTGGTGCGCGCTGGCGCCTGCCATTGAGAGTCAGATTCCAAAACTGGTTCTAAGGGAGAGGCGACTGTAAAGGGAGGAGGCCTAGATTTAATGACAATTTGGAAGGGTGTTTCAGGTTTTGTTCTATAGTCCTTTGAGGCCCATGCTGAGTGCTGGAGCCTGGCCAAACGCCAACGGGCGCAAGCCAAAGGTTGACTACCTTCCCACCTGGTTTCAGGGCGTCCTCCATGGGGCCACGGTGCTGTCCTCACTGCATGTGATGATCGTCCAACACACAGTGTCAGATAAGGGCCGGGCCGCTGTCTTGCCCAAGGGGGCAAAGCTAAACCCAAATTACTTGCCATATTTGAGGCTAGGCAGATGAGACCTCCTAATCCGAGAGCGCAAACAATATCTCGAGCATACTCAAAGGCGCATACCGGAAGGCGTGTGCGATGTCACGCTAAATTCTGCCCCATGCGATGTCTCGCAAAAGGCGTTTACCCAGAGGCGCATGCGACATCTCAGAAATCATACCTGGAGAGGATATGCGATGTCTCGTAAATTCTTGCCCCATGGAATGTCTCATGAAAAAAGCATGCGATGGCTTGCGCACAGGGTAGCACAGTACGTGCAGCCTCCCACATTCCGGCACGTACTGGAGGACACAGTCTCAACTGGGTGAATGACTTGTCAAGCCTCTTTCAGTTGGTTAGGTTATCAGCGGCAATGCTCTCTTTGCTATAGTGATCCTGTCATTGTAGGCAGGTGGTCGGTGGTCTTCAGGCACCCACATCTTTCAAAGTCCGGGTAGCCGTCCACCAGATGGGGTAATGCTCGTCTGAGAGCCGTCCTTTCTTTTAGGGTGAATGTTATGGACCCTGACAAACTCACAATGCTGTACTCTGGCTCTTCTTGATGGATGACAGGCTTCAGGAGGTGCAGGAAGGTTGTATCATGGTGAAGGGAATAGACAGAAGGGCAGAACCACTTTAGGACAGTGCTCAGGAATTTTTCCCAGAGTTGGCTGAAGTTGCTGGTGGAGAGGTCCAATTTGAAAGTGGCTGGGGCAAGTTCCAGGCAGATGGTGGTGAAGAGTCCAAGCCAGCTTGCGGCCATCCTTGGTGGTAGTGTGGATGTGATTGGAAAGTCGATTCTAGCAGTATTCAATAGAACCAGACCGCCTGTTTTGATGACAACTCCTGCGCGACTGCGGTGGTAATAGTTCTCATACCCACTTCAGCTGACAAGGGCTGCTCAAATGATTTGCTACCATCTGGCCGCTCCTGTCAGTACTTCTCAAGCTTGCGGTTGTTGATGCCTGAAGCCTTTGTGAGCGCATCCTCAGGGAGAGCATACTTGAAGTAGCTTGATATGTAGCCTCACTCCCTGACGAACTCAGAATATTGAGGATGGCCTGAAGGGGTGGCGTTAATGTTGAACTCGCAACGTATCGTGTGTGGTTGCAGAGTTATCCACAGCCCTCTTGCATCAACTCCCGTGCTGTAATTATCCAGTCACTACAAGGGCTTCATTGACGGGCAAGCTGAGCCTAAACTATGGACACTTTTGCCCTAGAGATATCTGGCTCCCTCTTGCGCAAAATGTGTGTTTGTAGGGTTTTCTGGCCCCTCTTGAATCATGACGCAGGGAATACACCTCTCTTGGTTGAAGGATAAGGCAGTTATAAGCTTTCATATCTTCCCCTTGCAACAAAGTTGCTTTCATACCCCAAAAAGGGTTATAACACCTAACCACAACTCATCACGTTTGGACGGTACATAACGACAAAGCCGGGAGAATGTTCATGAGGCCTGTAGATTAAAGTAGGCGATAAGTGGAAACCACTTTTGAGTCACTTCCAAAGCCCGGAGTCATCTGCTCTTCATGGTCCCGAGAGTGGTCAGAGTCAGAGCCGCTTATGACTACGATGTTTGTTCTGGGTTAGCATCGAGAGGGAGAGATGTGCCAGTGATTGAATGCTTTGGTGTCCATGATGTCTTCAAGTTGTTCTCCTCCTGGAAGCCAAGTGATTGGACAAGATGGAAACGACATAAGATCCATCCCTGTGATGTCTGCCATAGTCTTTGACATTTCGAATTTTTTTGATGTTACATTCGTATGTGCCTTTTATGTCGATCAGATGTGGGTAGAGTTTAATGTCTGATCTGCACTGGGCGTCCGTTTTGGTTGTATGAAGGGCTTCAAGATGTTGACGCAGAGTACAGCCAGAACATGATGATGCTGCTAGTTGAGATCTCAAACTTGAAGGTGTATAGAGTCAGACCAGGACCATTGATCTTGAAGCCCAACAAGCGATGTGTTATTCGGGTAGGAGGTTTCCGTCTGGAATTATTTTACTGGAGATGTTGAGGAGGACTTGGAACCGGCTTCTTGGAAGATAGCCCTGCAGTTTTGATTGTATGTTCTGGAATTGATGTTGATTTCAAGAAACGGCAGGAGTCCCAACCGGTTGTTGCCCGTTCAGTCGAGGTAAGGCTTGAGAACCTTAAACATTGGAACCATAGAAGTTGTAAAGGAACGTAAAGGTTGCAGACCAATACAAATCCCCTTCTTGTTGAGGTTTACCATCCCAACACTGTCCGAAAGCGCCCTCTTTTGTTCCCAAAGTTCAACAGGTTATGAACACCAGGCTCACAGCTAAAGCAGATGATAACATCCAAAGAAAAAAAGAAAGACGATCAACAACAACCACCATGTCCAACGACACTAACTCACGCTACAGCTAACATTACTTCATCAAAATAATCTTTAATACGTGCAACCATGACTGCACTATCTCCTGTACCGCTCCCTACGAAATCAGACCCTCTGGAAGATCAAGACTGGGGCTGAACCATGCCATGCACCCATCCCGCGCGCTCCTAACCAGGGCCTCCCAGCGCAGAATGTGAAGGAGTGAAAGGACGACAATATGGTTGAGTGGGATGCAAAGTGCGAGCTGGCGCATGCCTCCATCTCTCCGGTGCTGTCAAGGAACGAGAAAGTCGTCATTTGCAGGGCCAAGATGGTCAAAGAAGATTGGAACACATTGTTGAGGTCCCACGCTACCAAGCCCGAGTTGCAAAGGAATATGGCTGCATGCCCACTCTATACTCCGCACATGGAGGACAGGATGGTGTAGGAAGTCCTCAGCAGCTTTCAGGAGCTTGTGGCCAAGCTTACAAGCACAAGTGCGCACATTCCAGACAACAAGAAGGTCTCGGTTTGGCTGTGATCTCTCCAGACAGACACCTGGAAGAATTTCTCAATCGCCCGTAAGAAGAAGGAAGACCGGACAGTGTCAAAATTGTGGGAGAAGATCCTCAAAGAGGATAAACTGACCTCAACCAACACCTTGCAGACAAGAAACACCGCACTTGCAGCAAGGAGCTTGGAATGGGGGCCCTGGAGGAGACCATGGCATCTGCCACCATGCCTGAATCAGCGGGGAATAGAAAGGTAACTGCAATAACTACGGGGATCAGGGACACTGGAAGTCAGAATGCAATAGCAAAGGCGGGGGTGCAATGTGCTGATCAATCTGATCCATTACAGAAGAAAAACTGGTCCGGTCACCAACATCACCCACCACCCAGAGTCTGGTACAAACCTTATTTGTGCCCTTGCCCTCACATAGAAGAAATTCAAGATTGTTTTTAAGGGAGAGGTCCGCATGGTCCTCAGCAAAGAACACAAAGAGCGAGCATCACCAGAGCTGAAGAAATTCTCTTTGAACTAGACATCTGCTACAACACAGCTCTCCAGGCAAGGCCTTGGACGTCCCAACCACACAGTTAAGCTAAAGCACCAAAAGTACAGCCACGCCAACCTCTACGCACTTGAGAAGTTGGCGTCAAACAACATGGTCAACAGAATAGACACGCCAGGGCTTGGTGCAGGATTGAGCCTTTGCAAGGTGTGATTGATGGCAAAGCACCTGCAGATAAATATTGTACTATAGCGCAACTTTCTTCAACGAAAAAATACGAGCTTATAAGGAATTTTCATAAACATCAGCGGAGACCGAAGTTCAGATGAGCTTCTGGGGAAAGATGAAGGAATGATGACCACAATTCGGTCAGCACCTGACTATGAAGGGGATTCAATGCATAGCCACTGGTGGCGAGCCTCTGGCTTCTGCTGCAACCCACATATCTGGAATGGTCCCAATTCTCTGTGTTCCAATCTATTCAAGCCCAACATCAAAAAACGGCAGGAGAAATCAGAATATTTCTGGCGCTCTGGGCCACCCAACCACCAAGGGCGTTGTCTCAGGCATTGCCAAAGATGTAGGTTTCGAGGCTGGGATCAAAGCGGGCAACAACGGGTGCAGTGGAGATGGCGTGCTGGAGATGCTCAACGAATGACTGCTTGAGTTTTGTCCAGACCCAGGGTTTCTTTTCCAATTGTAGTTCTGAAAGCGGGTAGGCAATCTCAGAGCAGTTGTTGACGTACAGCAAGAGGTAGGCGGTGAGTTTTAGGAAGGAATGAACTGTACAAACCTTCCTTTTAAAGCACAAGTGTTTATGCAATACTGCTCATGCAAAATTGTAGGTCTCTCAGGAGTGTTACCTCGATGATAGACACATTGCAAGGGGGATTGGAGAGGATTGCAGGAAAAAAAAGGTCACATTTTTGCATCTATCTGATGAAGAATGATGTTGTCGGAATCAATGCGATGAACCCACATGAATTGGCGCTCTACGATAACAAGTGGGTAAAGAAAGTAAACAGCTGAGCTCAAGGTTAAAAGGACGCTTCAACAAGGATTTTTTCATCACTACCCTTGTAGATTCCAAGGCCGGAAAAGTAGGCAACTGAATCTGATTTGAAGTGCATAGGGGTCCCAGACTCGGAGAAGTGAAAAGTGGAAAGTGGTAGACCCAGAGGGTTGAAGTTTCAAGAAAAAACCTTGTGACTTGGAGGAGGAAGGGGAACTTGACCTATGCTAAAAGGATTGGGCTGTCAACATTGGAAGGAGCATTCAGGAAGTTAACCAAAGGAAGGGAGAAGACTGTTACATGGGATTCCGTTCCACTCTCTTTGTTCGCAATTGGCACAGTTCAGTGTAATCTGTTCCACCCTTTTGTGCTGCAACGTGCACAGTTTTTGAGGGGTTCTATCTTCGCTCTTGCAACCCATCAGGCATACTTTGGTGCAATCTGTCCCACCCATCTTGCGTTGCGACGGGCCTGGGTGTTTACCGTGTCAGCACAACCCATGCCTCTTGGGGGGTCCCGGCAGTAACGAGGGAGCTCTCTTGTAGTCCTAGGGATTTCTGTCCTCCCTCTTGCATTGTAAAACACATGATTGTTCTGGATCGGCACAAGCGATACTTCTGGGGGAAGTCCCACACCAATACCCCCGAGCTGTCTGGAAGTCCAAGGGTTTTCAGTCTGCCCTCTTGCATCATAACGTGCATGGTTTATCAAGGGCTCTGTCTTCCCTCTTGCTTTGAAATGCACCGTGCTTTTCCAGGGTCAGCACAAGGTCTACATCCAGGGGCACGCCCAGCCTTAACAGTCAACGGTCGTGCACCGGGGTTTTCTGCCGTCCCTCTTGCATCACAATGCGCACAGTTTATGAGGAGTCCTGTCTTCCGTCTTGCGACATAGGCAAGAGTTATAGAGTCCATTTCTCTTGTGCGAAGGTGGAGGCAGTACTAATCTTCTACCGCTTCCCCTTGCAACAAAGTTGCACACACCCTCTGAAAGGAAATGCAAGTCAAAGATAACTCTCGAACAACAAATTATAATATTTCGACTATACATTTCTCAACCACAGAAGGATCCTAACGAGGGAAGGCCGGAGCCAGTGGACTATTATGTTGGTGTCGGGTCAAGCCTAGAGCGTTGTTTGCATTGAGTACCCAATGATGTCGATGAAGTTGGTGCAGGTGGGATTGTTGGGAGACTCACCATCTGGGGAAACAATGACGAGAAGTGTGGGAGTTTGCTCATTGAGCTATTTCTTTTATGCTCTGGTGTCCTTGACAATGTCTAGTTTGAGCCCTAGGTTGTCTGTGTCCAGGTAGCTAAGTAATTTGACAAGATTGAGTTGCAGTAGGATCTATCCTTGTGTTGTCTACCAATATCTTTGACATTGACAATCTTCTCAATGATCCATTTGTCCTCAAGTTCGAAGTTGATGGGCAACAGATTGGGTATGAGGTCGGCATTGGGTTGGAATGAGTAGTTGTGTCATAAAAAAGTCCTTCAAGATGTTGTGGTGGAAGTCAGGCCAAACATTGTGGATGTTGCTAGTGGAGATGTCTAGTTTATTGGTGTCCGGAGTTGGACCAGGACCCATGAGCTCAAAGGGGCCTACCCAGCAAGCCATGAGCTCATTCATAAGTAAGGTCTTCCTCGAGATCCTGATGCTGGTGATGCTGAGGAGAACTTGGTCTCATGCTTCTTGGAAGATCTGCTTGCTACTCTGGTTGTGGGAGTTGGCGTTCCCATCCTGCGCACGTCAGACCGCTACTTTGACAATGGATTTCACATCCTTCTGTCCTGGGCAAACGTGAGTTGGTGTCTATGAGTTGTGGATCTACCTACAGCCCGGATCTGTCCATCTTGTCATCTGAATTGGAGTGAGCTGGCAAGTAGCCCCGCTAGGTGAAGAACAGGGCAGATGTAGGTCTCCTGTAAGAGTCGCGTGGATTTACAACTCAAGGGGCAATAGGAGCCTGGACATGTTGTCACCAGTTTGTTGGCAGTACACTTGACAACTTTCTGTAGCGTCTGTATCCTTTATTTACGATTGCGGTTAGTTTGTTGACGTGCAGCAGTGGCAATGGCTTTCTGGCTGCTGGCAAGTACTGGGAACACTTTTCAAAAACCAGACTTTCGACTCATGGTCAGTGACAAATATTTGCGGGCAGCAGACATGTGCGTTTACCTGAGAGTTTATAAGGTCCACAAGGGTTTGCGCCGTCCATCTCCAGCTTGTTTCAACAAGGATGATCCAGGAAGAGAAGTAGATAATGAAGCAAAGGCAGCGATTGTACAACTTACCATTAGCCTGAAAGAGTCAGGCATTGTGCAGGCCTCTAGCAGGCGTGATTAACTAGGACAGGATGGAGGAAGCCCTAACTCTGCTTGGGATCCTTGAAGGTTTGTCAGTCCAAGCTGCTGGTGATGAACTGCTTGATCTTCAAGAACATAGATAACCCATAGTACTTAATAATGATGTTCTTGATGGTCCTAGTCAGGCACTGATGTCTGCCATCAGCTATTTGGTCACAGTACTGTTCAGCTATTGATCTGTGCAAGACATCTGGATCGTAGTATCACAAGTTGTAGCAGGTGATCGTTGATATTTACTAGGCAAGGTTGCCGGGCTTGAAAACTTTGCCTTTGGGGTCAGCAACTTGTGCTTTGATGATGAGTGAGTTGTTGTCAGCGGTTAGGTGGTAGAGCCACACTGCGGCGATCCAAGAGCCAGTGAAGTCAGTCACTATCATGTCCATCAGGCAGGCAGAAAGGTGGAAGATGAGTATGGTGCTGACAAGGATCTCAATTTTTACTTGGCATTAAATGCACTTTGTGGCGGATGGCGGCCTGCAAGAGAGAAGGTTGGTCAGAGTGCTAAACAGACCCGGGAGGTGCTCGATGGAGACTAGATATTCTTTGAGTTGTTCCATCAAACCTGCTTTTCTAATCTTTGACTGGGTGTTCAGGTAAATAAGGGACTTACAATCTGTGAAAACTCGAAAATGAATGCCAATGACCTCATGGCGGTTGGCCTTCACGAGTGTATCCAGGACAAGTAGTTCCATCCCATGTACTGGGTAGTTCAGCGCTGGTGGACCTCACAGCTAAAGTGCGAGATCGGTCAATGTCGAGGAAGGCTCGTAACACCCTTGACGTCGGTTGGAAGCAGTGTAGGGATGGGGTTGTCATCCTTCGCATACCGGGCAACCCATCAGCCTGAAGTATGGTCAGAGGCGTCAGAAAAGACATAGCTCTCAAGGCTAGGGTCAAAGCGGGCGAGTACCGGCGCAGTGGAGATACCCTGCTGCAGGTGCTTGAAGGCAAACTGCTGACATTCGGTCCAGGCCCACTGCTTCTTTTTTAACCGTAGTTCTGAAATTGGCCAGGCAACTTCCAAGTAGTTGGTGACATATCGCAAAAGGTAGTTGGTGAACGTAATGTCAGGGGCAGCAGGCTTGATGTTGGAGTCTCGAGGTTGTGAACTTGATGGCTGGACTTGAAGAGGGAGTTGCCTAGGTGCAAGCAACAGGAGGCAGGGAGAGAAGAGGAGTAGAAGGGGTCTAGACTGGG
>KZ994237.1:0-12977 GCA_003614705.1 Blyttiomyces helicus | reverse complement strand
TTCGGCCCCCCCCCCCCCCCCCCCCAGAGTGTCCTCTCCCCTTGGCGGACCTCCCGTGTCACGCCCTCCTGATTGGGAGACACTCAACTCGACCCTCGAGGGCCTTTCTAGCTCCTGCAGTGACATTGAGTTGTCGGCGGATGCTGCGCTTGCTTGGAAGCATCTCGATATTCTAGTTAATCGGGTCCGTGGGGGTGTCAGCGATGGTGATGAAGTCCTTCTATCAATTTGGATATCCAAGCTGGAACGTTTCAATGGTAAGAAGGATTTTGCCAGGGCTTGCTCGAGGAGGCGTCGCGCAGCGGCATCCTGGTGGGGATCTCCCATGAAGACAACGAGCCCACGGGCGGGTCCCAAGTCAGGAGTGGTGGAAGGCGTAGAGCCCAAAGGATTGTGGGAAGGATGAAGCTGATACAGTACACAACGAAACTATCGACTCCAACCCGCGAGCAGTGATTTTTGACTGGAGCGATGCTGTAAGTTGGAACATGGCGTTGAAGCCTTCGGTGTAATTATTGGAGTCTGGGAGAAGTTGCCCGGGGACGTTCGCTGCCATGGCTGCTCGAGTGTGCGACTCCATGGACCTCCTCAGTCCGCCTTCGACGACGTCCATCTCTGTAAAGCTGCCAACGAGCGCGTTTTGTAGACACTACAGCAATTGATAAAGAAAACCCGTCAGTCAGGAGTTTATCTTCTGCAAAGCAGACAGTCACACATAACAAATAGCTTGGTGATCACTTACCATAAGTTCCTTCTTCAGCTTGTCTGCCCGCTGGACGATTATTGCCACTTGATGGATATGCCTCATTCATGTTGGGAAGGAGTGGGACTAAGGTTTAGTAACGTTTTCGAGAAGGTGTCTTCATCAGCCACCCACATTCACCAGATTTGTATCACAACCATATTTACAGAACCCGACGGATATGGCTCGTGACAAGCTGGCGACAGACCTCAGTTGCACATCCTGTTATCAGTAACATACAGGCGCAGGCCATGATCCCCCCTTTTGCCCCCCTGCCCCCCCACAGACTTTTCCGTAAGATAGCTGACATTATTGGCCAAAATCGAAATTGCGGGTATTCCAACCCACAGCTGTCTCCGCTATAGACTTGTGCAGACGAGTCAGGGCACGGCAGAAAGGGTAACCTTAGGTCACCTGTCTACCTTGGTCACCTGTATGACAAGTTCGTCATCTCCAACCTCGTGGACATCCCAATCTACTGGAAGACTGAACTAGAACATACACAACACATTGAGGAAGTCCTGGCAATCCTGCTCAAGCAGGGGCAGAATATCAAGCTGACCAAATTCTTCTGGGGCATGGAAGAAATCAAGTTCTGTGGTCATCAAGTTGGGGGCAATGGCATCTCCGCCTCTCCATCCGAAATTACCATTGTACTTAAATAGGAAACCCCTTGAAATACCCAGGACATCCAGTCCTTCCTAGGATTCACTAACTACCTGCTGTTGGATGCCAACAACTACTTGGAGACCGCCCATCCTCTTTCAGAGCTATATTTGTGAAGGAAGCCCTGGGTCCAGACCGAGGCAAGCAGTTCTCCTTTAGGCATCTCTGGCGCAATATCCCCACAGCACCAGTTCTCGCCTGTTCGATCCTAGTCTCAAAATCTCAGTCTCTTTGGACGTGTCCTACTATGCCATAGGCTGATGTGGGCTCAGTGCGCTAAGGACATTATTCCAATTCTGAGACTACTTCCAACTGCCATCAGGGGCCTGACCTTTGTCCCTTGACTTCCACCCATCTCGTTTTTCATTTGCAAGATTACGCCGGTGGAGCGGAACTACCCAGTTTATGAATGAGCAGTGCTAGCCCAAGTCAAACTCCTGAAAGCCAATTGCCACAAGCTCATTGGCATCCACTTCCGGATATTGATACACCACAAGTCTGTGAAGCAGCAGCATGGCTCCACTAAATGGAGATCAACAATTTTGCCCTCTACATCAAAGCATCGCTAGCTGACGCCAGAGACAATGCCTCAAAGCCAAGCAACCTTACCAAGCAGAAGCTCAACAACGGCTTCCTCCACTATTATGGGTGACTTTACTTTCCAGAGGTCATGTGCGGATCCATCATGGAATGATACCACGACCAAATGGCCGATGGAGGTCACCAGGGTCAGACACAGACCATCAAGAAAATCGTCACGAGAACTACTGGCCATCCATGTTCAAGGAGACCAAGCAGTGTACCACCAGCTCTCCAGATTGCCAACGCATGGAGGACCCTGAGGAAAGCTCAGGCTTCCTCCATCCTCTCCTGGTTCATCACACCTGCTGGGAAATGATTGGATTTAACGCATTTGCAAGGAGTGTATAAATCAGACGGCGCGGCGACCTGTACAATGCTACCTCTGCTTGGTTGACTACTTCTCCTCCTGAATAATCCTCGTCCAAACCAATTTGAGATGGACAGCTCAAACACTAGCCGATCTCTTCAACTTGCGGGTATACTCTGAGGTCAGCTGATTGAGTAGCAATTCTAATATCACTCCAGATTTTGTGAGCGGGAATTCGGATATATCATGGCAGCTGCGTTTGATTGTGATTCCTAACATTACCATGGATATCCTAATGACAAATCCAGACTGTACATGGTTCCATCCATATTTGAAACCGAATCCTGACATATCTCTCGACTTTCTACTTGAAAGTTCAGGTACGCCATGTAATGGTGTCAACTTGAGTTTCCATAATTTTGATAGCGCAATACTTCTGGTTTGAGTTGCCGGCCTACGTGAGCGAGCTCTCCAGTCTTCCTAGGGGTTTCTGGCCACCTCTTGCATTGTAACACATGCAGTTTGTTTCCGGGTCTTCACAAGTAATGCTCCCAGGGGAGTCCCAGGCTGTTACAAGCGAGCTCTCTGGTTGTCCTGGGGCTCTCCGGCTCCCTCTTGGGTCATCATTCGGGCTTGAGGCCAAAGTGGCAGTTCCTATTATGTTGAAACCTATATATTTATTGCTGGGTCACTAAAAGTACAAGGGCTACATCTGGGGGTACGCCTAGCCTATACAGTTAACGGTCATGCGCCAGGGTGATTCGGCTCTCTCTTTGGTTGTAATACGTGTGGTTGAGGGTTATCTGGTGCCCTCTAGCGCTGTAACGCAAGGACTTATGGAGTTCATCTCTCTAGCCCCAAGTTCGAGGCTGTTCTAAGGTTAAGGCAGTTCCTTTTGCTACAAAGCTGCACTCACACTCCAGCAGGACAAGGAGATAACACTTTGCAACCACTTATCATATTTGCCCAATACCTGAAGACTGAGCAAGGTGGCGCCAAAGGCCCACGTAGATCAGCGTCTGAGAAGAGCAGAAGGCCACTTTGGATTTGCGTTGAGAGCCGGGAGTCATTCGCTTTTTGTGGTTGTGGTTGTGTATAGATTAGGAGCTGGTGGTACTGATGGCGTTTCTTCTGGGTGAGCATTTGGAAGGAGTGGGAAAGTTTGTTTGTTGAGCCTGTCCTCTTACACTTCTGTGTCCTTGATGTATTTAAGTTTAAGCCATTGGTCGCCTATGTGACAATAGGCGAGCTATTCAAATAGGTAGCATTGAGAGTAGTATCTGCCCTTGCATTGTCTGCCATAGTCTTCAACATTGACAATCTTTCTTGGCAATCCATTTGCTAGGCCTTCTATGTCAATCAGAGCAGTGTAGGATTGGATGTGGGTGTTGGGATGGATGGAGGAGTATCCATGGGTGGAGGGCTTCAAGATTTTGAGGTGGAAGGACAGGTGGACCTGGTAGATGCTGCAAGTCAAGATGTTGAGCTTCCAGATGTCCAGAGTTGGGCCAGGGCCAACGATCTTGAAGAAGGCTCCCCAACAAGCAATTACCGTTTCCGGTAGCAAGGCTTTGAGCGCATTGGCAGTGCTGGTGATGTTAAGGAGGACTTGGTCTCCGGATTCGTGGAAGATTGGCTTGCGGTTCTATTCAAAAGGGTTGTCGTCTCAATCCTGCGCCTATTGGAGCGCTACTTCTACCATAGTTTTGATGTCCTTCGGGTCTTGGGGAACTGCAGTAGGAGCTCTGTGGTGGTGGGCCATGTGGTGGCGGACATGGCCATGGCCGGATTTACTTATCTGACCCTCCAAATTTGAGAGAGTTGGGGATGAAGCTGCGCTCGGTGAGGAACCGGGGTAGATTGAGGTCTCAGATAGGCATGGCATGATTGACGAACTCAAGGAACAGGAGAAGTTTTGACCAGTTGTCGCAAGTTTAGTAGAAGTAAGGCTTAAGGACATTCTCACTGTCTGGATCATTTGTTCCCACTTGCCGTTGGCCTGCTGGTAGCTACCCAGGGAGCCAATGTTCTGGATGCCAGAGAGTTTAGTGAATGCTTGCCGGAAGTCAGCATGACCTCAGCTTGGTGGTCTGCGACATAGACTTAAAGGGCAGCCCACCTTGGCGTATACCTAAGAGTTGAAGATATCTGCCAGGGTTTGCGCTGTCCCTCCCAAATTTGTCAGAAGGAGGAGGATCGGAGAGGAGAAGAAGTCGACGAACAATGGGAATTAGTTCTACAGTCAGCTGTATGGTCCAAATAAGGGTGGCATTGAGAAGGCGTCAAATCTCATCATCTCCTAGCAGGTGCGAGGATCAAGGAGAGGATTGAGGAAGCTGTGGCTTTGCTTGGTGTCCATAAATCATTGGTGGTCTGGGTAGCTGGTGATGTACTCCCGGACAAACTCAATATCAGAGAACATGGACAGGCAGTGGGACTTCTTGACAATCTTGTTATTGGTTTTGGTCCGTTCCGGGTGACCACCAGTGGCAATCCGTTCTTGGTACTGTTCCTTGATGGATCCGCTCATGACCTCCTGAACGTAGAGTTGCCTATTGTAGTAGAAGAAGTTCTCGATGAATCCATGCTCTGCGAGGTTGCTTGCCATGGATGCTTCGTTTCCAGTATTATCTAAACGTGCCTTGATGTTGTGCACATAGTAGACAATGGTCATGTAGTTGAGCCGTGCCGCTCCTTTTGCCGGGTTGATAAAGACATTGGCTAGTTGCCCCATTGGTGCCACCTCATCATCGGAGATGAGTGAAGCTTTGGCTAGGTTTTCCATTTGTTCTTGGCATTTGGCGCACTTGGGGGTATGTGGAGGTGCGCGAGATAGAAGGTGAGTAGGGGGTTCAACTGACCTTGTAAGTACTCTATGGATAAGTGGTAATCCTGGAGTTCTTTGATTCAACCAGCTTGTCCGCGGCTTAGCTTTGGCTCAGTGCTGAGGTATGTGAGGGACTTGTGGTCAGCAATGAGGTTTCAGGAATCTGACTCGGGCATGGAGGGCGTTTCCGATTTCTCTGTAGTTCAGCTCCTCCGGCCTGATCTTGGTAATGAAATACAAGATAGATGGAAGTCAAGGGCGGTAATAGTATGGAGTTGGGATCGGGAATATTGTCCTTAGCGCTCCGAGCCCACATCCTCCTATGGTGTAGTCAGATGCGTTGGATAAGACTGAGGTTTTGAGACTACAATCGAAGCAGGCAAGCACGGTTGCTGTTGAGATGGCATGCTGGAGATATTCAAATGAGAACTGCTTGGGTTAGGTCTAGACCCAGGCATCTTTTATGACTGTAGTTCTGAAAGCAGGTAGCCGATCTTGGAGTAGTTGTCAATATACGGCAGGAGGTAGTTGGTTGATTACAAGAAGGACTGGATGTCATGGGTGTCATCCGTTATTACCCATTTGAGAACAGTGGCTGTTTCAAATGGGGTGATGGAGATCCTGTTGCAGCTGACTTGACGGGGAAAAGCCTGGACTTCTTCCTCGCCCCAGAGGCGTTTCCTTGGCTTAATGGTCAGATTGTGTTTAAGCAGGATGGACTACCTCAACATGTTGCTTTTGCTCCCCTTTCATATTTGAGGTTCAGCTAGCTGGTCGCATATGTCTGGAAGGATAGGTAGCAGCATCCGAACTTGTTTGGCGACAGAGTTATGACCACATTAGTTGCGCGCCACTCCAGTTCCTTCTGGCAAACATGATGGTTGCTCACCAGGCGGATGAAGAATGCCAATCCGTCCCATTTGCAAGTAGCCGTCAATCTGCAAGTTCAGTGGGTCGAGCTTGTTTTGGGTGAGCGGGCTAAGCAGGTGGGATTCCGGCTGAGCACCCTCGAGGAATTGGAGCAAGAGGAGCGCCTTCAGAATGGGGAGACAAGTAGTATTAATTCAATAGACATTCAATTTGTCGGGGCTGTGTTCAGGGGTGGGCTGGACAAGATATTCAAATTTCCTGCAGCGCCAGGCTTTGAGGAATCTGTTGGACTTCATCTCCGTAGTGCCTAGAAAAAGGAATAAAAGGAGGCAGTTCAGGTTCTGAGAGTTTGTCTTCATGGCTCAAGTCAAGGGGAAAGATTCGAGCACAGGGAACCCCCACAAGCGGTTTCTCAAGATCTGGAGCCTCGGCGAGGCTCATCTCGTTGACTGTCATAACTGCTGCATCCTCTTCCAGCGCTCATGTATGTGCCTCTATACCCCCTGTCGGCAGGCTTCTGAAATGGGATGATTTCGCCGAGCTGTCTAGGAGCACCGTAAGGAACTGATGTCAATTACAGTGCGAGGGAGGCTGTAGCCTTCAGAAGGTTTCCCCAGCGTATTGGCCAAAAAATAATATTCCTGATGCTTCTCTGGATAGGCGATGTATGTTGCAATTGATGGGTAATGCTTGGAGGAGAGTGCTTCAAGTTACTGATACGAGCTCCAAGTATTGGACAACGAATCACAAGAAGATCTCAATTAATGAAGTGTGATGCTGATTTATCTATCGATAATCATTGAATATTGAAGGTTGAATGTTGAGTTTTGAATATTTTGAATGTTGAATATGTTGAATGTTGATGATGCTGAACATTGAATGATGAAGATGTTGAATTTTGAAGATATCAATGAAGCCCACAGTCCAAAAAATGGTTAATCGATAAATGATTTGCCGAAAATTGTAAAGAATGCTAAATGTCAAAGATATTACATGCAGATGTTAGCAAAGTACGTGCTACCAAAAATGTTTTAACGATAAATGAGTTTCGAGAAATGTTAAGAACATTGAGGATGATTAATGTTAATATGTTGATTTTCTCGATGGCGAAACCCATCAACAGATCAAGATAACAAGAACCACCGGTAGAGTCCTAAAATGCGATTGACGAAAGGAAAAGAAAATTCCATTTTATCAGGCCTCATGCAACTTATTTCCTCAGCTTCAAGGACAGACATTTCACAACAGCCACAATATAATGGTGAAGTGAATTGTCGATGTTGTTTTCCGAAATGATTTGGATGCATTTTAAAGGTTGAAAAGGTAGTGCAATGCACCAATGATCTCGAGGCGTTTAGATGATTTCACATAATGTCTCCGTTTTACGGCAGCAATCAATGTCAAGTCAAGTCTTTAACGAAGGTCTAGAATAAAAGGCACAATCGAAAAAAAATTGAAGTAATAAATTGTCTTAAATTTATCTGTGTTGTTCTCTCGAGGAACATATTTGGTTTCAATACTCCAATAATTGTTCGTCATTGGGACAACAATATCACAATGTACGATGAAACAGGTATGGACATCCACCTTGGTGATGCTACAGAGTGAGAAATGTTTCCAGAGCATTCTGAATTCGATTTCTGTGTAGTTCAGCTTCACTGACTTGATCTTGCTAATGAAATGCGAGATAGATCGAAGTCAAGGAGGGTCGGTCAGGCCCCTGATAGTAGTCCGAAGTGGAGTAGGAAAAGATACATTGTCCTCCTGATTCTGAATTCTTTCATATTCGAGAGCTTAAATGGAAAAGCATGTCCCATCACAAAAGTTATATACCATTTGGGACAAAACAAATCTGGATATACCTCAAATTTAAGAAATATCAGGATGGTACACATATGATGAGAAAAAGGGGGTATGGAAGAAAGATATTTCTGACTTGAAAGCAAGGAAGTAGCAGCACGCTACTACAAAGCAACTGATAATTTTCCTCCAAGCTCCGAACAAAACGTTGCACATCACGAAATGCGCAGAAAAAGACTTACACATTTGAGTTCTATGATGAATTCTTTGAAATGAAATGATCATGATATCATCACCCGCTCTGAAGAGAGAAAGTTCCTACTGAACGGCCCTGATTTGCTGAAAGTCCTACACGAACAAAGAAATCTACTTTCATTCACCATCACAGTGTATGATCTGGATGCTGGTCACTTCAGGCAGCCCAAAAATTGTGACTATCTGTCAATGACCACAGAAACTGTATTGACGACTGTGTTGGGAAACACATTCCAACCTTCATTAAGGAGTTAATGCCCAATCACGACGAAGTGTCTTACTTGCTGAGTTGGTAATCAGGTTGCATTCATGGAGACAAACAAAAGAATATCATTACAATTTTCAAAAGTTCAGGAAAGAACTAAAAACGTTCATTACGCGACTTGATGAACGTGAGAATGGGGAGGTTAAGCGGATAAGCTCAAAAGCCTCAAGTTAAACTATGAACAGCTGTCAATGTATGCAATAGTTACCGACATATTGAATTTCTGTGGAAAACAGTGTGAAGTTGCATCGAAACCCGGGAAGAATCAACGGTTCGGTCACGAACTTTTTGGAATTTTTGATCGACGATGGGCAGGTTTGTTGATGTTTTGCTGATTCAAAGTACAAAGATGGAAGCTTGGATGATTCTGGCTAGTTTCATTGCAAAGATGATTGTTTGCGTAAAATTGAACCAACAATCTTTAACTGCCAACTTGCCCTTGTTATGGAGAGAAATTTTGCCCTGCAGCATGAAAAGTTCTTTGACAGAGAAAATGGTTCTATGTGGGAGAGCTGCAGGATCATTGATTTTACTTTGCATTTGTGGAAAATCTGCAAGAGTCTGAATAAAATATTGACCTGAATATGAAAAAGCAAGTGAAAGGGTAAGGGGCCTCCATTCATGCTGATTCTGCTGGAGTGGTATAGACTTTTCAAAATTGAAGGCTTGAACTTTTCAAAGAGTGTTTTGGTAAAAACGAATCAAGTGCGAAACAGATAATTTATCTCCCATAAATGGATAATAAAGAGTAGTCACTAGCACCATCTGATATTTCTATTAATGAACATGATAAAAAGTTCGAACCAAACTAGGTTGTTGTTGATCAGTTACTCCGAATTGATAACTGGGTAAAAACTTGAAATTTCAATGATGTTATTCATGAAGAGAATATCAACATTCAAAATATTATCACACATAATCATGCGAATGTACAAGTTGTCAATTACAACACAGTCGTTTTCACCAATTATGTAAAATATCATACAAGTTACTACCTCAAAATCCCAAACAAATAAGATCATTTCACAAACTTTCCACTCAGCCTTTTTTGCGAACATGGGAATTGCAAGAGCACGTTTGGACAGCTACCAAGGATATTTGGCAAACGTAGGTGCGTTCATTGTGAAAATGATGTACAACAAACTAATTCTTGTAGGAACTGTTTGTTATGAGCTTAAAATGAATTTTCTGGGCCAAAGTGAAGTCAGGACCGCAAAAGTTTATGGAGAACGAAACAGCGCCTGCATACACAGATCTCTTCCAAATAGACTACAAAAAAAATCAACAAGATTGGTTGAATCAAGTAGTTGAAACCACAACCTATCGGAAGCAGGGCGGGCCATGTATTTTGAAGAAATAAAAATCGTGTTGAGCTAACTTGCTTTGGAGCCCATTGATTCCATGGAAAATATCATCAGCTTCGGAAATGGCGTTATCGATACGACAACTTTGAAATTCAGCCCACATCAACCTTCAGACTTGCTATCCACTGTTAATACTTATTTTCTCCCACTGAAATCATTAATTCAAACACGACGAGCAATCTTCGAACTTTTTTTCGGTTGTTCCTCCCAGCCAAGAAGTTAGCGACTTCGTCTTGACTTTTCTATCTCTAAGCATCAGGGGTAGAAATGAACATCAGGTGGGGGTGATCTTTACAGGTAGTGGAAGCATTGGCAAAAACATTATTGTTTCTTTGATGAAAGAAAGTTTCGAAAACTATCATCACGAATCAACATCACAATTATTGACTTCACAAACGCCACCTTAAGAGAGGCCTTGGAAATAAGAGTTAATTTGTCTCAGGGGGAAAAGAAGTGTCTTCTCTTTCGTTTTTCTGAACGAGCCGAAATTCTTGGAGAGTCTTTCAAGTTCATAAGTGGTACAACACGATTCAAGCTCGGAATCGGAAATCCAACAAATGTGTCAAGTTCAAGCCAGTATTTCCGCCAATGTTTATTTGCGAAAACATTGCATTTATAGTAACTGAAGAAGAAGAAGCAGCATTAGGGAATGGTTAAGGATCATTAACTTTGCAAAGGAAAGTTTATGCGTGAAGAACATTAACTCAATAAACCACAAGTAAAACAAATTTCAAAAGATCCATGTTATTGCTCATTGAAAGATTCCACATTATGTCGGAAATCAACATACTCCTGAAGTTCCAGCACAAGTTGTGTGTATTGACCCAGAAGAAAACGCAAATTGGCTAGGTGAGATTCTGAATGTTGAATGTTCGAATTTTTAACGTTGAATGAATTTGACAAATGATGCAATGTGACTTATCAATAAATGGGATTTCGAATGTTGAATGTTGGAATGTTGAAAAAATTTGACAGAAAGTGCAATGCGAGTTATTGGGAAATGATAATCTGAATGTTGAAAGTTGGAACGTAACGAGAATGTTCGAATGTAACAAGTGTAAAAGCTCTGAATGTTGTATGCTGAATGATGTTTGTTGATTGTTGATTGTTGATTACATATGCTGTTGAATGTTGAAAGAAATCGACAAAAGAATGGGGATTTATAAATAGTTTTAACACTACAGAATTTCAAAAGATTGAAGATGTTGAATTTAAATAAGTTGATAAAAAAATGGAGGTTGATGGAAGGTTCGATTGATACTGAATTTCAAAGATGGAAGATGTTAAATGATGAAGATGTCGACAAAGTTCGTAGTCCCAAAAAAGTTTCATCTATAAATAAGTTTCCAGAAATGGTAAAGAATGTCAACTGTCAAAGATGTTGAATGTGAATCATTTTATTTTCTCGAAGATGAGGAACTCATGAGGAGATCTCAAGAGATCAAGACAACAAGAACCCTATAGTGACCCAAAATGCGGTTGACTTTTGAACGAGATTAAGGACAAAGAAAGAAAATATGCATATCACATGATTGAGTCCGCCACCTTACACTAAAGTTTACAAAGCGAAAGCAGCAGACATAAAAAAACAGATCTTGAATACCTTTTCTAATGAAAAATCTGTGGAACATGACACCGCTCCATATGGGAAATGTCAATGCTTGTGTTGCATTAATGCACACAAAATCACGTTGGACAGACGACCTCTCCAGGCAATCACTCACTAATCTGAAAAACTCCCATTTCTCGCTTAGAAAAAGTGTGTTGACAAGAAACCACTGACATTGAATGAAAACGGAAACAATTACACCAAATGAAATTGAGACAAACTAATAAAATTGATTAGAAATCTTTGCAAAAAAAAGAAGGAGCGTACATAGGCATCGGCCACTATCACTATCCAGAAAAGTGATGTCACATTTTCTAGTTTTGTGAGTGGAAAAGATTGTGTGAAACTATTAATATCAATCCCTTTGAGAAACAGCGTTCAGATCTTCTCTCTTGTTACCGGATTGGCCAAGTTTCTGGCCGACAAACAGAGGGAACTATACTCTTAGTTTCATGCCTTGATCAATGATTGGCAAAGCTTCTCAAATCACTTCTGCTTATGAGGAACATTTCAATTCCAGGTTGGAGCATGCTGAAGAAATGAAGTGGCGCAAAGACAATCATGCAACTGTTGATTGCCCAGTGGAAGCAATTGATTATGCATATTAATGCTTCATGCCCACTGAAGACATTGGTCAAAGCTTATCCATGAATAATCAGTTGTTCAAAGCAATGTAAATTGAATAGATACAATGGTCGAATTCATGCTAGATTTCAAAGACAGTCCATTCCCATATTTAGAGATCGACAATTGTTTCTGCTTCAAAAATGGAGGTTCGAACTTCAAAACTTTTTAGTAGATGAACAAAAGAGATTTTGATGATGATTCTGTAGAAAGAAAGTATTTCAAGAAGGATTTGCCAAAGCAAATATAAGAACCGCATGAATTTTCAACACTGCTATTTGATTACATAATGAAGGACCAATTTACACCAGATGTTCACAATTTCATTTACATGTGTCTTCGCTGACTTTTCGGATCTAGGGATAATTGGGGATTCATGTTGTATCTTCCAGAAGAAGCAGGGTGCTGAAAGGATTAGTTGATTCATACCATGACTCATTTGTCTAACAACATAGGCTCAATGGGGGAGACTTTTGATTGTACACTTATGATGAGAAAAAGGGAATATGCAGTAAAGAAAGCTGGAGTTGGAGCCAGCAGTACCAATTGATTTTCTTCTGAGTGGACAGCCAGGTGGAGCAGCCAAGCTTTCTTTCAGCCAGTCCTCATAAACTTTGCTATCCTTGATGTATTAGAGCCTGAGCCATTGGTTGTCCACCTCTGGGTAGCCGATCCATTTGACAAGGTAATGTTGAGAGTAGCATCTGTCTTTGCTTTGTCTGCCTTAGTCTTTTGCTTTTACAGTCTTCTCAATGATTCATTTGTCTTTGCCTTCTTTGTCAAACAGGCAGGGTAGAAAATGGCTTCATTGTTGCGATGGATGGAGGAGTTCGGTGTGGTGAAGGGTTTCAAGATGTTCATGTGGTTGATGCTGCTAGTTGTGATGTCAAACTTTTAGGTTGCCAGAGTCAGGCGAGGGCTGATGATCTCGAAGGGGCCTACAAAAGAAGCGTTGAGTTTTTCTTGTAGCAAGGTTTTGAGAGGAGTTGCTACGCTGGTGATGTTAAGGTGGACTTGGACTCCGGCTTCAACGAAGATTGCCGTGCAGTTCTGGTAGCATGAGAAT
>KZ994236.1:0-13838 GCA_003614705.1 Blyttiomyces helicus | reverse complement strand
CTGGCACGGACCTGGCTTGGTTTGCACCACTCCTCGAAAACCAGTCCCCACTACTGGACGACTTCGACGCGTTCCTCCAAGAATTCTCGGCAACGTTTGGCGATGCTGACAAGGAGCGAACCGCCTCCACCAAGCTTCGGGCACTCCACCAGGGTTCAATGTAGGAAGAAATGACAAACATCTGGAGATTGTTGAGATCAAAATCCCGGGGTTTCCATGGTTTGATCTTGCGAGTCATGAGGGTCTGCACCCCTTCTTGTTTATTGTTGGTGGTCTCAATTCAATCCCTGTTTTGTGGAGGAGAAGGGAGATGGCCTCTGCTCTGAGTCAGAATAAAAACCAAATTACAGCAGCTTGCCCGATACTACTTCTTATTGGGAAAAGCAGTGCTGGTCTACACAGATAGGAATGGGGACTGCACAATACTTTGCCTCAGCCCCTATGGCATAGGCAGGTCTGCGGTTGGCTATGGCTGGGCTTGAGGTAGGAGTAGTAACCTCAACGTTATGTGCAGCTGTCATGATTGCAGTCTAGCAGGAGTGCGCCAACAGATGACCAGTGGAAAGCTGAACATACAAGACACAAGCTGGGACACTCCGAGACAGGCTGATTCTGTGTGGCCTGAATAACCTTGTTCTCTTCATTATCATCTTCATCCCTGTCTTTCTATCGTTTTCAGAGGCTACTAGAACTTGCTAGTCTGTAGATCCAGCTTCCAAATCACATTTGCACTTGATAGACGCGGAAGAAGAGTGATGGGGTGGGGTGGGGCTCCTTTCAATGTCCAAATGCCGACCGCCAAAACATATGCATCGAACCTGTGACAGTTTTTCCTTTCTCCATCATGCCCCCTCCTGGAACTCTACTATGCGGGCTGGGCAAGTGCAAATGATAACATACCAGTTGGAAATTAATCTCTAGGTTTCTTTCAACATCGTGGGGTGCCTTTACGTGCCCACAGTCACCATATCGGTGGCATTGATGTCAGGACAAATTTCGAGAGCTTCCGCTTAATTTATAACCACCCGGATGTCAAGCTGACTAAATCGTTGACTGCATGGGGGAGACTGTGCCAGAGAGATTCGTAAGAAGGGGTTACCCAAAGCAAGCCATAGTCCCATACTTTTCTCCCGGATGTGATGATTCCTGTTTGCGTAGGAACTGTTGCGGGTCCACCACCATTAGAACGCCCCTGCAAGTGACATCCGTCCACCACCAACCAGAAAAGTCAGCTCCGGGTAGTGGCTCCCAAAAAATGTATGCTGGGATCAGCTACCACCAAAGGTACAGGCACAGGAGGCATCAGAGCTTCACTAACACCTGAGATGGATAGAAAATTTGATATGATCTGATTTTTCTGGTTCAATGGCAAAAAAATCAGCATTTCGGCAAGCCCTGATCCCAAAACTGACAGACATCGAACCAGACGCCTTCATTTCAATCCCATGTGTCCTGGTATTGGCAAAAAAGCTCGTCTCACCCGGGTTTTTGTCGGGTGCCAGACAGCCTTTGATGATGTTATTTCGATTCCTGTTGCTTTGGATGTTGAAAGTATTTGGCTGGTATTTTTGCACTGTGGATGAAAAATAGGCCAGGTGAGAAGGCGGGATAAGGTTGAGGCAGCAGGAAATCAGCAAGGTGAGAATTCTCAGGCGTGTGTTGGAGCTCCACATTGTTGGGATGTGCCACTGCAGGTCTGCAGATCTCTCTTCTTCACACCCCCACCTTACCTGACTCACCATATGAGGATCATTGTATTCTGGTAAGACAAAACTGTATGGGAAGATGTTGGAGTAATGTGGAGGGCCCCCATGCTCTGGATAAGCCTCCAGAGCCACGAGTCTGTTCTTACATAAGATGCAGACTTCAATTTAGAGCAATGTTGGAGATAAACACTGGAGACCCTACACTGCCTCTCAAGCCTTCAAACATTCATCAAAAAACTTGCTAACAATCATGCACGTTGTCCTCCTTTGCATATCTTCCACATACTGCAGGAGTCTGTTTCCCATCATCTTGAAGCAGATATGGACCTTTTGAGCCAGTTCTGCGACCTCAACCTGCACCTCATCTGTGTCTGCTGCCTTGCGGTGCGTTAGTAGGGCGGTTGGCGCAGATGACATTGTTGGGGGAGCAGCAGCCCTTCGCATAGTGTCCGCAGTCTCCACAGTGGGGGCTCATGGTCAGTCAGGTGGGGTTTCAGATCACTAGGGGGTATCTGCCGTGGCAGTTGTTGCACATTGCCCCAAGCAAGGGTAGGGCCCCAGTGGTCATCAAGAAATTGGTAGTTGCTACAACCTTCCCCATGGCGGGCCTCTTCCCTACTCTTTGCACTCCTCCACTTTTGTGCCGCTCTTGATGCTTGTCCCACACTTTACCTTCCCTAGCTTTCCACCTTCCAGGGGTAGCCTCTACCCAAACCTGTCCTCTTCCAGCTTCTGGTCAATCCTTCTTTTGTCAGCTTCTTTCTATAAGCGCCCAAGGTTGGGGTACGCCCGCACAGGCGAGTTGCATACCTTCTCTAAATAACATCCAGCTGGTCCTCTGTGTTCCGTTCCTCATACTCCACTAGCAATTTGTGGAGCTCCAAACGGACAGGCTTAGAGCAGTAACAAAGCAGGGCCTTCTGGTAGTCAATGTAGTCCACCTCTTTTGTGTTACTCAGCTACCGGATCCACTGCAGCCCTGACATTCTCCCATGCCCTGCTTTCAACGATGTCCAAGGCAAAAGCAAATGGATCATCTAGAAGATTGTCAACATCAAAGATTTTGGAAAGCAGCCAAGTGATGAGTCCTACGCCCATTGGAACCTTGTCAAGTGGCACTGCTACCAGGAGCCCAACAACCAATGGCGCAATCTCAAAGACGTCAAGAACACCAAAGCTGAGGAGAACTGGCTCAACAACAAAGCTTTTCCACCCCTCCTGTTCGATGGTACTCGGATGGACTTTCTATATGCTCCACCTACTCTTGGTTGTGCCCAGCATTCAGCAACAATACGTAAGTTTCTCCAGGCTCAAAACTCACCACAAAACGATCTACTCATCCGGGACATAACTCCTCAGACCCGACCAAGGACCACCCCGTTTGATGGTGTTTACATGATCCAAATATGATAGGTGGTGTTAAAGTGCCATTGGTTATTTTGAAGTCCTCCTCAGAGTCTGTTGACGATGCTTAACTGCTGGCCCAAGACTCGCTCTGATGTGTGAGGAGCTCGCACCTCAGCCCTGAGCGAGTGGATGTCACAAGAGGGCCAACGGTCCACCCTACAGCCTCGCCCTTATATTGCAAGAGAGCCCACAGCCGTCAACCCTAGTACAGCCAGAGAGCTCCCTCAAGTTGCCCTGATTATTCGAAAACTGTATCCCTCACCATGGTTATGGTTGTTTTGAAAACATTGAAAACAAGCCTGTGCATATATTGCAAGAGGGGTACCAAAACACCCTACGCCTGTGTGTGTATGTCGAAAGAGTGGAATGGCAAACACCAGGACCACCAGAGAGCTCACTCATGACGGCCAGGCCATCCCCTGGAGTATTCCTCGTGACGACCTGAAAAGGATCCGCAGGAAGTGTTAAAACCCAGGAACTACCTTAGTGTTGTTGAGAGGACAAGGAGAAATTTAGAGCCCAATGGCTTGCTTGTGCCTGCCTGGGCTACCATCCGCCATCCCTGAAAAAAATGATAAGCTTTTGCTCAGGGCAATGGGACCAGCTTCCCTCCAGCCTCCCATGGGACTGTTGAAGTGTGGCTTAGTGAGGCTTCCCTCTCTTCCTTTTTTAGACCCTACAGCTCCTTCTACCACCCTATTAATCCCATTTTTCTTAGGATGGATCATAATCCTCCCTCTCAGAGTCAAAGTTGCACAACCCTGGCAACGCGCTCTGGTCCTCCCAATCCCGCCTCTAGAGCCCTTCATTTAGATTCTTCCTCCTTCTTTGCCCAATCTACAGCAGGTGTAATGAATTGATCCAGTTTTATGGTGCTGGTATTCTTGATTCACATTCGTTATTATTTGTGTGATTAGATAAGGGAATCAACTTAGAATATTGTAGCATGCAATTTTGGGATCATCCCGATAGCACCAGAGAGTCTCCCAGTTTGTGGTGAATTTTTTTGACTTAGCGAGTCACGACTAATCACTGACCTCCTATGAGTGAGAAATTCCTATATTCCTGTTTCCCTCTGGTTGCAAAAATCCTCTCTTTGTCCACTGTGGTCTCAAAAGTCCATCTTCCGTTCTCCAGGTTGATGTCTAACCCTCCCCAGAACTTTAGGCACTTCCTCCCATTTTCTTCGGTAGTCATCGAGCACCAAAAAATGTTGGTTCTTCAAAATCTCCTCAGCCAATGGAGACCGCATGCCCCAACCAAGGCAAAGAAAACTCCACTGGCGCTTCTACAAGCACAATGGGAGGGCCAGCTCCACGCAAATACCAAGGACCATCAAATTCCAACAGAAACACTGAAATCCCCCAAGAAATCACTCCAAACAAACGAACCCCCCCTCGAACACAAATTTCTACATTTGCGCTCCAACCCCCCCGACCCAGAAAATCCCACAAACAACCAAGAAAGACAGCAGGTACCCAACAGGTCCAAGCACTCTCCCTACAGCACAGCAGGGAAGCACTTCCCACCGAATGGTTAATTTGGAATATATAAAGTCATTTATCCATCCCATACCACACCATGCACGCAGGCGCGCAGGGACATCTATCATGTAGACACCAGGTCTGACCAACCGACAATCCAAGGATCTCAGTCTAGCACTTCGCAAAGAAAGGCAGTACGACCCAGATAGCCCGCACAGCAACAGAGGTTGTGCAGAAGAAGAGGGAATGCGCCCAGTCACAGGAGCAGGAGGAGGAAATAGTAAGGGGAGTGAAGAAAATTGACGGTGACAGCTTTCGCAGCCGCGTCAACACCAAGGGCGAGTCCACTGACCATGTTTCTAATGGCTCGGAGTTGAGGCCAGATATCTTCACAGGGGATCAGAGCTAAGACTTCAGTCCTTCGCCAGGGGCCCCTACAACATCACCTAGTGTTGTATTTCCTAAACACCACAGCAGGACAAACGGAAAAGAAAAGCACTGGACCAACCCTTCATGCGCCACCGCACCCCAAACTCCTTAACATAAGAATTGATCCATACTTCATCAATCAAGAACAGTTGGGTTCCTCGCACTCAAACCAGAGCAGTTTATTCCACAACAAGACTTTTTCAACCATGAGCTCAATGAGGCCGTTGTTTCGAGAAGTCAGATGTGCAATCCAACTCAAGTGGCAGCTTCCTGAACAAGAGGGCTAAGCGTCCTCCCAAGCCCCAGCACCGCACCGCAGGCGTTGACGACACTGCGACTTCAGTTATGAAAGCAAACCTATCGAACCAGTTCTACAAAGAAACTCCCAGGTTTAAGCGTGATGGCGAAAGTCTCTGAAGCGATCTCACCCACTTCATGCAAAAACTCTCGATCACCTACTATATGCTGGAGAGTACAAGGAAGACCGAGCTTTCAAAAATAGAGATGAACTTGATTGGGAATGCACAGCAACGGTGCTTAGCTTCTCACAACAAATCCCCAGAAAAGTTCCAAAAAGTGGTTGAAAGCATGACCTCTAAGGACATCTTTCCGCTGCCCACCATGAACAACAAATCCTACATTTCAATATTTCTCTTCCCCCTACACGAGCTCATGCTGCACATGTTCCAATCCGTTGAGAAGTACAACAAGAAGTTAAGCCATCTTACGTCAGTCATCAACTCCCCAACATAAACAAGGGATTCGGCCAAAAGGAAGCAAGCCAGGGAGTTCTACCTCTCAGGCTGACCTGACCCAAGCTCTATCTAAATTACTGGTGGCTGCAATGGAAAGTGGTACATAACGACCCTTCACAACAGCATGGACTATGCAATCAAACATAAGTAGATATATCAAAGTAGGACTGGCCAATCACAGCGATTCAAAGGGAAGGGCAAAACGTGATGAGCACAGACCACTACAAACACACCAACAACCGCGCTCGCTCCACCGGACACCCTGGCCGCCAACTCCAGAGGGGGGCAGACGGTCCCAGACAAGGTAGAGCCAGAGACCGCAGTAGCAGCAACATCTAGAACCCGCCACAAGCTAACTCGCCCAATCGGCAGCTTCTGGGCTCTGTGGCCTCAGAGGATTGTATCTCTAGCAAAAAGTATGGTCACTGGTTGCAGGATTGGCCAGGTCTGCTTGCCAAGAACCACAAGGTTGAACCGAAAAAAGCAGAAGATCACAAACACAACTACGATAACACAGCCTTCCCCACAAAGATCAAAGACCCACTGGAAAATGGACAACTCTTCATGGATAGTCAATTCTGCCGCGACAGCGCAATAACTCCATACTGTCGCTTATTATCAATCACAGAATCTGTGTGCGCTAAGATTGTGGTAGGTGAATACTGCCAGTCAAAAGGAAGAGGCAACATCACCATAATCAACTGCACTTATTCCAGCGCCTAATATTCAATTCCAGCTATTTTTCCCGTCAATTCCAGTACAAGGATGGGGTTCGAATAGACTTTGTCTGATTCGGAGCGCGACATGAGGCCGTCATGATCGAGAGCCATGATACAAGTCCAAACCCAGAGGCACGTTACCGATCATGACCCGGAGCCACGGTATAGGTCATGATCCAAAGCCGCGGCACTTGGATACGCTTAAGCACAGCTCCTATGCCCCGTGATTCTGGTTATCTTCTAGCACATCCCAATCCATGCCACGCCCCCAATCCCCAGCACAGCCCCAAACCCCAGCACAGCCCCAAGTCCAGCACAACCCAAATCCCCAACACAGCCCCAACTTCCAGCACAGCCCCAAGCTTCCCCTGTATATAGGCCATGTATCCCTCCAATTGCGAACCACAAGATAATGCTTAAAATAAATGGAATAAACATTCCCTAATGTTGACTCTGCCCTGCAAGTTCCTACCAATGAGGACAGACACCTTTGCTGTCCTCTTGAGGGGAACACCAGTCCTGGGCAATGCAATCCAGTCTTGCCTCCGAGTGCTCTTCTGGTCTAGTCCCCTCCTGCTCCTCTCCTCTCCCTGCCTCATGTCGCTTGCACCTAGGCGACCCCCCTCCAAGTCCTGTCATCAAGTCCTCACCCTCAACCTTCCACCATCAAGCCTGCTTCCCCTGACAGTAGCACCCTGACGCGCCTGACCAAGTCCTTCTATCCACACTGTGAACTCCTATAACAGAACTCTCAGGAACTATATCGGCCCCACAAACAGGACCCTCTTGATCCAAGTCTTGTTACCAGAGCACAGCCAGGTTTTCACCCACTGGAATCTCACAAGTACAGGACACTCTAGGAGAAGACAGACCGGAAGCCACTCCTGGAAGAATCAAAACTGTGGCACTAACGATTAAGCCACATCAAGAATGTGAGACTGGCCGCAGCCCCAAAAACAGTGAAGGGCACCCCAACTCTATGCTTTCTATCCACACTGTTGACTCCTAAAAAAGACCTGTCAGGAACTATATTCGCACCACAAACAGGACCCTCTTGATCCAAGTCTTGTCCCAACAGCACAGCCAGATTTTCACTCACCGGAATCTCACCAGTACTGGGCACTCTTGTGAAAGACAGACCAGGAGCCACTCCTGGAAAAATCGAAACTGTGGCACTAACAGTTAGGCCACATCCAGAATGTGAGACAGGCCGCAGCCCCAAAAACAGCCAAGGGCACCCCAACTCCACTCCAACTCGAATGATTCTATGTCGGGTAACTATGCCAGATAGCAAAAGCAAAGCACCTACATTCCCATGAGAGTAACCACAGCGCCACAAAGAAGTGGAACTCATTCACACCAATGTAATGGGCCCCTCCAAGCAATTCTTGATGGGGAGGCGCTTCTTCTCAGTATAAATTGACAATACGACATTTTGTAGCTGGCTATTTTTCCATGCTAAGATGAGTGATATCTTCGCATGCTGCTGGAAGTCCCAATACTACACAGACGACCTGAGTTAAAATATCGAAACGCTCATGAGCCATCAACATTCAATTTATACCACCGGAAAGAAAATGCTCAAAATCTAAGACTCAAAACCCTAACCGAAGTTGGGGAAGCCATCGTCGAGGGGGCGGGCGTAGTGGACGAGTAGGCAAGGGTGGGTGCATGAGAAGGAGGAGTGGGCAAATTCGTGGAGGGGGTTCAGGTGAGCATTAAGCTGGAGGAGAGGAGGAAGAGACGAGCAGCTAGGAGGTGTTTGCAATATCCGGGAACTCTGCTTCTGAACCTTTTGGTGGGGGGGAGTGCAGGTCTGAGTTATGGAGACCTGCTCATTCCCGCCAAACCTGCTCATTCAGACAAAAATTGTGTTTATCTCCAACAGTTACAGTCCACTTTGGTCAGCGGCGAGACGGTGCGTGCATACACCTTACTCGCCTCCGTTGCAGATGGGACTGACACGACTAGTAGAGAAGAGGGGGGATCCCTGGACATGTTTGCGAGGTTGGAAAGATGCAGGTCAAGAAGGCGCTGGGGAGCAGCATCCTGAACTGAGTGGGCAATCCAGACGATAACACCCCGTTCAGGGGCTGGTTCTGGAGCAAGTGAAGATGCTGGGCCCGGACCACAGAGCCGCTTCAGCTGGAGGACTTCACGCTCAAGGGCCTGGCGGCCAAGGATTGTTGCAATAATGACACGGATCCAGTAAGCGACAAAGGTATCGACTCAGATGGGTAAGCCGTTGAGTTTCACCGGCCCGAGGCTGTAAGTTTTGAAGAGGGAGTTGAAGCCTTCGGTGTGACTGTTTGTGTTGGGGAGAAGGTGACTGGGGATGCTAGCCGTCTGGGATGTCGAACCCGAGACTCGGCTGACCACATAGAAAGAATGTCAATCCGAAGCCAATGCTTGAACAGGTATTGCATGAAGTTGATGCCGCTCTGGCCAATGTGAATCCTGTCCGCGGTTCGGCGCTCAGATATTTTCAGGACCTACAAGTAGTAGCGTATTAGCAACAGAATCATCCTCCTGATTTTGCCCTGGTCCAGTCGGAATCTCAACTTCCTGATCTAAGTTGTACCCGCAGCTCCTCCTTTAGTTTCGTTGTCATTGGAACAATATCAGGCGCTGTCGGAATGTGCTTTATCCTAATTTCATGGACAATAGTAGGGTTTAAGTTGAGCCTCCTCAAAAGTAGTTCCTCGATCACCCCTCCCAAGTGAACTCATGGCACACCACCTTCCCAGAACACGGCGAATGTCCGTGGCAACCAATTGCCGAAGCACAATCAATTCTGGGGGACCGCCGCGCCAGAGCTCTTTAATGACCTGATTTTTCCATGACTGGGTGATGTGGAACATGCACAGGAGAGCGGGGATGCCAGGCCAGACGGATTTTATGGCGTTGATCTCGTTCAGATCGGTATCTGTCATGCAGATCTGGAAGGAAACGCGGGGAAAGCATTGTTCAGAGGGAGGGGTCGAATGTAAGGCGTAAAACCAGAAAATCTGTGCTGTTCTAGCTGAACCTTTGGTGTGACGATCTCGCCTTCCTTCTGCCCCAAGGCAGCCTTCCACTTCGATAAATATTGCTCCATGGTGTCATAGCCAGCGGAGGTCTGTTGGTTACCTAGATGGGCGGAGAACCGAAAGAGGGCCACAGGCACCCCTTTAAGGTTCTCATCCATAACAACCATGACGAAGAGCGGACTTTCTGGAGGCAAATTTTGAATGTGTCGTCCATTAGAATGAGTTTGCCTTGACTGCCAAGCGGCGGCGAACATCTCAGGCGAGGCGATGCCAAGCTCAAAACAGTCGTTGATATCGGTTTTGGGGAGATAATGAAACACGGCTTGACGGATGTCTTCGGTTTTATCGTCCTATGGGTATTTGTGGAAGAATAGGGGTGGCATCAGGAAATCAGGAGGAGCAAGAAAGAGGACAACAAAAGCGGTGCCGCCATACCAACAACGAGGTCAGGAAGGTTTGAATATTTTGCTCCGCAGAAAGTTCTGGATTGATCGATAGGAGCTCGCCGAGCAGGATCCTCCGAAACGATGCGATATCATCTTTTGTCCACCAAAACCGAGTATTGCCATCATGGCGGGGAAGGTCTGTTTTCACAAGATGATTAAAGCCTCTCGCATCCACGGGCATTGTGCACGCATCATCGCCTGCAGCCCCCCCTCCCCCCCCCCCCCCCCCCCGGCCCAAACACTGTTGTATGGTACTATCAGATATGCTATGTTATTTGCCACCATGCGACTGGTAGGGATCCCGAGTCGCAGCTCTTGAATCGCGGTCTGTGCGATTGTTGAGTGCGGGTGAGTCGGTGAACCACGGAAAGGGAGCTCGTTGCAACCCTCAGCTGAAGAAACCCGTGAATGGCGAGGATTGGTCCTGGGGCTTCGAGATCGTCTACAGAACGCGCTCGAAAGTGACATGGACGTGTGCAAGGCAGCCGCTAAAAGCACGGGTCGACCTCCCCTGCGCTGTTTCGAGCGGCTGGGGAGTTGCCGTGGCGTGGTCCGTTCCGTAACGACACTGGAAAAAGCGATGACGTCCATTCTTTTTGCGGAAGGAGTCGGATGTCCGCCAGCTGGGAGTTCCAAGGTCGTCCTGCGGGGGAGGCGGGCGCGAGCATCTCGAATGCTTTGGGGTACTTGCCGGCGGAGGATGATTTTCGCCGGATATGACGCGGCGTTGGGGAAGAGTTGGTTGAGGGAGGCTAGCTGGAGGGCGTTGAACTGATAGTTTCCACACTTCTTGTCTTCGGGCATTGCAGAGGGATGCACAGGGCGGAAGAGGAGTTCAAACTCCGACGCTGAACGAAGGAGGCAGCCGGTTGGCGATTTTGGCAAGGGGTTGTCCGAACGCAGCCACGACCGGAACCACGGTAAATTTTCATTCTGAGTCCGTGATTTCGGTCAAAATCATAGGGTGGTCCACCGCTCCCTTGGGCACAGCCCCCAATAGAATGGAAGTGTATCCTTGAGCGAAACTTTCTTTCGTTGTCGCGTGCTGGGACGAAGAAGTTTTCCTCTCGGGCCGATGACATCGTTGTTCTGTTCCCTCTCCTGCCTGTTTCCTGGTGTTTCGCCTGCCGTTTCGCCGAGTGGTCTTGACGTTTGGCTTTGGTTTTTGATCTGATGTTTTTGTGCCCCCCCTTCGGCAACCGGACGCTCCGAGGACGGGGTTGGAGGGCTGTGATAGAGCCCACATACAGGGGGTTTCGCTGGCTAACCACGGCCATTCGCGCTCCCTTTTCTGTCGCTGGGGCGACCTTTTCATCCGCTTTTGGGCCGCTTCAAACAGCAAAACAAAACGTCCTCAGATGGTTCGAGCCCATCGAGGATTGACCTTTTCCAAGCTCTTTTACACGGCCCTTTCGCGTGCGGCAGATGTTCCAGCAATATCAGGTCCAGCAAGCGATAAAGACTTCACCCGACAAGCCCGTCAGGGAGGTTACTCTCAATGTCGAGATTGATCGCAGGCGCGCAGCGTCGATAGAACACACCAGACACCTCCCCACCAGCACATCGCAAACCAATCAGATAATTTATCATCAAACGAAATGTATGTATGTAAAGCAAGATGAAGCGCGACTCGAAAAAGATTAAGAGGGCGGGAGGATGGGTAGGAATATGAGAGCGCCCATGCGGGGGGAGAATATGAGGGGGGCAGGGGATCTATCGGACAGGCTTGTAGATAGCCGCGATGTTGTCCTTGTAGGCGGTGTTGATATCCTTGCGCTTGAGTTTCTGGGCGGCGGTCTATGCAGCAGGGGGTGAGCGGGCAAGTTTCGGGCGAGGACCTGTGGACTCATCCTCCTACCGAGCGCCCAGAGACGCCCAATACATACCAAGAAGCCGTTCTCCGGTGTCCACTCATCATCGGTAATGTAAAGCCCGCCAACGATCTCGGCGGGCTTGAGCCCCGTCGCCCTCGCAATGCTCCTGAGCTCCGCGAGCGCCGCAGCGACGACCTCCTTCTTCGCGACGAGGTCCTTGAACTCGATGTTGTCCCCGGGCTTGGTGGCGCCCTTCGCGTCCGCCAAAGACCTCAGCTCCTTCTCGTTCGGCACCACCAGCGCGACGGCAAAGTTCTGCTCCGAGTCCGCGTAGAGAGCGAGGTTCGTCACCCACTGCGCCATCTTGTACACCGCCTCGAGCTTCTCCAGCGCAATGTACTCTCCGTTCGCGAGCTTCACGAGGTTCTTCTTTCGGTCGATGATCGATATGGTGCCGTCCGGGTTCCATTCTCCGACGTCGCCAGTCATTAGCCAGCCGTCGGAAGAGACTGTTTCCGCCGTCACCGCGGGCTGTTTGTAGTAGCCCTTCATGATGGAGGGACCGCGGACCCAGATCTCGCCTTGCGGGCGCGGGCGGTTCTTGGGGGAGTACGAAGTTTCTTCGACGGCAACCAGCATGATTTCAACGGAGCTCGCGGGGGGACCGCAGCGGCCGAGCATGGCGGGGTCGGTAGGGAGCTGTACGGCGATGAGGCTGGGGGAGGGAGGGAAGGGGGTTACTAAGAGCGTCCTTTTTCGGCCCTAAACCGCATCCGGTGCAAATTACCCGACGCCCCCCCTCGCAACTCACCCAACCGTCTCGGTCATGCCGTAACCCTGCAGAATCGGGCAAAGCGCGGTGGAAAGGAACTGCTGAGTCTCGCGCGGGATAGGAGCGCCACCGGAGAGAGCCCAGCGGAGCCTGCCGCCGGTCTGTTCCTGGATCTTCTTGAAAACAATTTTGTCGAGGATGCCGGTGGGGAGCCCGAGCTTGAGGCACTGCCACTTGATAGCCGAGGCGATATCGAAGATCTTGCGCTGAAGGGGGGAAGCCTGATTGAGCTTGGCGACGATGCCCTTGCGGATGCTGGACGCATTCGTTGCGGGGGTGGGGATGAGTGCGAACTTTTTGCGTGGCCGTGATCCAAAAAGGGCGATTTCCATTCGCCAAATAAAAAAAAAAACTTACGTCTCCCATACGGCGGGTACACCGATCATGAGCGAGGGCTTGAGCTCGCATATATCGCCGAGACAGTTGCGAACGGAGGCGTTGGTGAGAGTGCGGACGGTACCGTATCCGAGGGTCACTCCGCCGAACAGGCAGTAGGACTCGACGACGAACTCGAGGATGTGGGCGAGGGGGAGGAAGGCGAGGTACGAGTCGTCGGCACAAATGTGCTTCTCAACAAGGCCGCGAGCGCCGGCAACTGGAAGAATTGTTGGATATTTCGATGAGCCTTTAAAAATGAAAGGTAATCGGTTATAACTATTACACGCCAAGGAGCCACGCACTTACCACCAGCAATGATGTTAGCGTGAGTGAGCACCACACCCTTGGGAGTACCCGTGGACCCACTGGTGTACATAATGCAACCGATGTCCTCAGGCTGAGGAATGACGGGGTCCGCAGGGTTCTTAATGCCGTCCTCACGCACGGATTGAAGAGTAACGATATTGAGGTGGGGGAAGGCAGCGCGGATGTCGTCGAGGACCTTCTGAGCCGCGGAGCCGTTGTAGATGACGTTCTTCAGGGAGGGGACGCGCGAGGTGATCTTGTGCAACATGGGAAGGAGTTCGGCGTTCGTGAAGAGGGTGGTAACCTCGCCCTCGTTAAGAGAGAAGGAGAGACCTTCCTCGCCAAGGGTGTCGTAGGCGGTGGTGATGGTAATGTTTTGGGTGAAGGAGGCCTGGGCGACAAGCATCCAGTCGCGGCTATGAGCGGGGGGGAGGGGCAGGGTAACGGTTAGCAGATCTCGACGACATAATTTTTTCGTGCGGGGGGGGGGGGGTTAGTTGTAACTAACTTGTAAACTTGTATGTGGACGCTAG